>JAHKKF010526283.1:0-22087 GCA_019740295.1 Labeo calbasu
CTATATAGAAAATAAAATTTAACTTGACCTTCAAAGAGGGGGCGGGGGTGCCGTTGGGAGGGCAGACCGCCCCCTAATATAATGGCAGGGGAAACACTGATGTATGTACTGTATGATATATTTTTGTCTTTACTATCAAACTCATATCGCAATATATTTTTATTTGCCCGTTCTTCCAACTTGTGACTTTCTGTCTTCTGCGTAACACAAAAGCAGATACAGTTGCTAGTAGAGTCTCAGAACTCATTCTTCCCTTTTGGTGAAACAAATCTAAAACTTTTTTTTGTGTGTATTGTTGGCATTCCTCTCAGAGGCTACCTCGGAGCGGTTGGGCCTCAGATGCGTGTGACTCGAATTCCCGGGTTTTGAGGGTATTGGTTGCGCTTCCTGCTGTCTGAAGACAGCTCTGCCAATGATGGAGGCTCCCTTTAGGCTGGCCCCGTGGTACACCCCTCCTTGGAGTCCTGAAATTTGGCTCACACAACATCCAGCAGTGTCGTGCCACCCTTAGCACTCCAAGTCATTGTTGAAACAGCACGACGCTGCGGCCCCCTGTCCTCAAACGACATCCAGAACCCCCTCTGATCAGCTTCCCGCTGCGTCTCCACGAGCCCACAATCGTACGGAGTATCAGCACGGCTCTGTGGGCTTGGCATTAAAACAAACATCCCCCGACACATCTCGTGAGTGGAGGCTTGCGACTCGCTTTTGCGTCCCATCGGTACCAGCTCATTCATCAAACATGATTTCACAACTATATAATTTCCGTGGCTTTGGAAAACAGAAGCAGCTGCTGTCTAGTTCTTGTTTGTCAATGCTGCTGTATGATTATGACTATTGATGTGGTTTTCTGTGTGAAAAATTGTAAATATTGACCGGCATCATTAGCAATCAGCAGATAAATGTGTATATAATTATAAGTATGTGAAGCATGAAAGAGTGTATGCTGTCATCTTTTGATGGATAGATGGATTGACCGCAGGCAGCTAATCTGCTGGCATTCATTACACATCTCTTACAGATGAACCAAATTTATTATAAATATGTTTTTATCAACTCTGGTGATGATTGATTTAATTACGAGAGAAGATGAAGTAGACATGCAGTTTAAATAGTATTTCATTACTGGAGGAAAAAAAGAAAATTAACTGACTATGAACACAAACAGCTTTAAAAAAAAAACATAAATTTACATGACTAAACTTTTAACTAAAAGTGTTTAAATAACTTAAAATATAAAATATTGACAGAAAATGTAATTATGATTGATTACTGGTTCTTATTATTGATTCTTAAAGATGTCTTTTAAACTTCCAAGGTAACAGCGATAATGAGAGAATTCAAATGGCCAATAAGAAAATTCCTTTCAAATATGCCCGGCCCGTAGAGGAATGGCTTCAGGAGAAAGGTAACTTCCTCCTTTTTAATTTATTTTTATTATTATTTTTTTTATTTTAATATATATAGTCTTTATCATTTCTCTTTGGCTAAATTTACTGATTTATAATAAGATAAATAATTATATTGTATACTGTGTTGCACCCATCACATTTTTGCTTTTCTTTTGCCTTTTCAGTGCTCACTGATCTTTGTGTTGATCTTAAACTCAGACTAAATAACACATACATTGTTTAAAGATTCAATATTGGCCTAGTAAACCTTTAATCTAGTAAACATTAAAACACATTAACTTGAACATAAATTTCACTTGAATTTCTGGCTGATATAAAGGAAGGTGGACAGACAAGAGCTGTTGCAGGCAGCAGCTTGTGGATGCACAGGAAGTATCATCGGAGGAAAAAAAAAAGGAGACAGCATGATTATTGTTTCAGACATTAATTGCATATCATCAGGAGCCCTACTCATTATAATCACTGGAATTACTCAAGAAATTAGGACTTCTTTTTTTATAATCATGAAGTGATGATTTCTAGACTCATTTAAACCAGAAATTGTTTATTTATTTACTTCATTTTTTTCTGAATTGTTGTGATCTGTGTCATGCTGCGAAGCTTTTATTCTCAACCGCAGGATATTTTGTCTGTTATTTTCACTGATTCTAGAGACATATGACAAAACATGTTTGAAAACATTTCACCTGTTATTAGTTTTGCAAAATTTTTCGGCATTAATGAGATGACTGCTAGAACGTTTATTTGATCAAAATTGTCTTAATACATTTTACTCTATTAAAATGTATCCAAAATAATTATTTGGTACAAAAACATTTATTTATTTATTTATTTTACAGTAAAAATGTTAATCTTTCTATTTCAGAAAGAATTCATATGCCAGTCATAAGACATTTTGTTTTTTAATAGTATGGGTGATCTCTTCTCAAAGAGACTATTATAGTAAAACTTACTGCAGCCATCATGAGCTTGTAGCTAGACTCATTCAGGAAGACATAATGGCTCTGGTTTATAGTCTGGCCCTCCAAATGTTTACGACGTGTCTCATGGTAGTATAACCCTGAGCATTTCGGAAGAAAATTAAGCCATAGTGATCCAGCACAACCATCTAAGTCATTGTACTTTGCTTGGGTAGGTTAAGTGCCCAAAACAGCCATGAATCTTGTTGCTGAACAAGACATTTTGTGCTTTTACCGAGCCATAACCAAGAAATGTTCTGGATCTTTCTTGCTTCCTCAGGGCGGCAGTTAACGATATTCAACACCCAGGCCACGATAACAATTGGTGGTTCAGACCGCAAGAGGCCATTTCAGGGCCAGCTCTCTGGACTCTACTACAACGGCCTCAAAGTGCTCAACATGGCGGCTCAGGGCAACCCTAACATCAAAATCAATGGCAGCGTCCGCCTGGTGGGGGAGGTTCCCTCCGCAGGTTCAGCCAGAACCACGGCTCTCCCCCCGGAGATGTCCACCACCTTTATCGAGACCACCACCACCATGTCCACCACCACCACGAGAAAACACCGCACTCCACCCACAATACAGGTACGACCTCAGACACACAAGCACAAATTTGAATGAAGAATTAATGGCGACCTTTTATATAAATTGCTGAGACTAGTATTATTAAAGGAGAAGTCCACTTCCAAAACAAAGATTCACATGTAATGTACTCACCCCCTTGTCGTCCAAGATGTTCATGTCTTTCTTTCTTCAGTCGTAAAGAAATTATGTGTTTTGAGGAAAACATTTCAGCATTTTTAATGGATTGCTATGGTGCCCCGATTTTGAACTTCCAAAATGCAGTTTAAATGCGGCTTCAAACGATCCCAAATGCAGTTGTAAATGATCCCAGCCGAGGAGGAAGGGTCTTATCTAGTGAAACGATCGGTTATTTTCATTATAAAAAATACAATTGTCTTGCTCTCCCTGAACTCTGTGTATTCTGGTTCAAGACAGTTAGGGTATGTTGAAAAACTCCAATTGTATTTTCTCCCTCAACTTCAAAAATCATTTCAAAATCATCCTACATCACTGCAGAAGTACCGACCCAGTCTTTGCGAAGTGAACATGCAAATAAGATCAAACACCCTTAACAAAAAAGGTAAAACAGCAACACAGGACAATTTTGAAGTTGAGAGAGAACATGAGATGGGAGTTTCTCGACATACCCTAACTGTCATGAACAGAAACAAAAACAGTCCAGGCAGAGTAAGACAAGATGACCGTTTGACATTAAAATGTATATAAATTGTATTATTTTTATGAAAATAACCAATCGTTACACTAGATAATCCCAGCCGAGAAAGAAGGGTCTAGTTTACAACCGCATTTGAGATCGTTTGAAGCCGCATTTAAATTGCATTTTGGAAGTTCAAACTCGGGGCACGTTTTATGGAAAGTAATGCATTATGTTAATTTTGCGTTACTTTTTGTCAGCTAGGTGGGACTTGCTCATTTATTTTTAATAACAAAAAACCCAAAAGCTATATTTTTGGCAACTGTAAAAGCCCTTTCACACTAAAAGTGAAATGAATAAGTCTCTGGCTGAGGGAAATGCCTCTGGTCTACAATTCACAAACGGTTTCTCTCAACACGGGGGGGGTGTCAGTGAATAAATGGGAAAACTAAAAAAAACTTGTGTTGGTTATTTGAAAAAGTAATTCAGATATTACTTTACATTTTAAAGCAAAGCTAACTTTACTACTGTAGTTACTTCACTAGAATATACTTTAAATGCTCAAGGTCCTTAAAGTTGAGTGAATTCAGATTGGCTCGAAGTTTTAGTTGTTTATCGACTGGAAAGAACTATGAATTGTTACACATTGATTTATAGTTATGGTGTGACATTCTCTATTCTCAAGAAATTAGAACAATTTTTAAAACTATCTTTATCATAATCATTATAGTTATAGTCCTTTGTGTTGAAAGGGTCTTAAAAGGTTAGTTCACCCAAAAAGGTTTCATGGTACTCTCATGAACACACGTCAGCTGATACGGAAGAGAAGAAATTGTTATTTTTGTTTTCTTTGCACACAAAACATATTCTTGTAGCTTCATGAAATTAAGGTTGAGCCACTGATGTCACATGGACTATTTTATTGATGTCCTTACTACCTTTCTGCGCCTTGATGGTGAAAGTTGCATATCTTAATTTGAGTTCCGAAGATGAACAAAGGTCTTACAGGTTTGGAATGGCATAAGGAGTAATTAATGACCGAATTTTAATTTTTTAGGTGAACTAACCCTTTTTTGTTGTTGTTGTTGTTGATGGCATAAAAGCTTAGATTGGTCTAATGAGTGATTAAGTAATTACATTTGTATAATTCTATATTTTTATACTTCTTTTATAGTATTTTTCTTCTTATAGTTATTGTCCTTGGAGAACAGACCTTATGACTGATTTTAACTTGTTAAGTCATTAAGTACAAACTCGGTCTAAAACAGATTTTTCTTTCCTGCTGGCTGGTCAGACTAATTTTTCAGATTCGTTTTTAACATAATGCCGTGTTTATGCGACTGGCATGTGTTTTCGCATGTGTGCCTACATCTCCTCATCATTTCTGATTTGGGAACTACACCACAAATAACGTCTGGCCCAGATTTACAATTCAAATAAATGAGGACACAAATTTGTTGCAACACAACATGGAAAATAAATCTCCGGAATGGATTTTTGGGAGGTTTCCTGCACAGCTACACCTTCCATTCTGCAGAACGTCTCAGTGCTGCTGACAGCGTTCTCCTTAATTTATTACACTCTCAGTTTGGTCCAATGATTTCCAGTGTGCTTATTTGTCAAGCTTAGACCTATTTCTTCAGCTTTGAGTTTGCAGATGCAAATTTAAGTGTGGTATGGAAATGAGAAATAATGATTGGACCGCGCCCATGTCACGTATGTCACACATGTGGACATGGCAAACACATTCCAACAACAATATGTTGTGAATGTGTGGGATGTCAAATTATAAATATGCAAAACAGAGGCTTTTTGTTTCATTTACAAGAAGTCACTCAACCAGGTGCGCCTGAATGATTTTCCAGTAGTATGCAAACAACTTGTTTCAGTTAACGTAAGTGCGAGCGGTGTCCACGACTTAATTTTATTAAGGTTGAGAGCCTCTCTGACACGTTTTTGTTTTTATGTTTTTCAAAACCTAAGAGAATTGTTTATAATTCTCCACGTCCTTTAGATAAAGACACGAGAGCTGGCGAACAAAGCCTCATCCGAACACTCTTGACAACCAAACAGAGTGCCACCCACATAAAGTTTGACCGGGAGCCAATAAAACACTGTGGTTTGGTGAAATGCGATTAGACTGGCCATTTCATAGGCATCCTGGTACAAATTGAGCTGGTGGAAGTGATATTAAAGCCATCAGTCTCCTCTGTGTCTGAGACACATTTTGGCAAGAGACATTTGTAATCGTGAAACCCCCACAGTTGACCGCATGAAGAAACTTTGCTACTGACTAATGCTTAGAGAATCGGCACTACGAATCTCTTCTTCCTAGTCGACACATTTGTTGAATGGAAATGCATCATTTTGCTTAAGTAATTAGATTTGTGGAAAATCAATTGTTAATTGAGTCATATCTGAAAGAAAATGTAAAAATGTTTGTTCGTTCATTATTTGTTCGCTTTTGTTAATTAGCATTTGAGTAAAGGTAACATGTTTCCACCGTGTGGAACCACTGTCCATGATTTCAGTCAAAGACTTATAATAACATACTAACAAGCTAAATATAACTTTTTTTGCACATATTATGTTAGATGTTGGCAGTCTGAAGATGCAGCTGATTATCTTTAGCCATTGGAGTTGATATTTTTATTAAGGCAACTTGTTAGTAGGTTCCCAAGCACACACTAGACAGCTTTTCACAATGCTAAATCACCCAAAAAACATTACATCAACTTTTTTTTTCTAAAACCAACTTAATAGAACATTAAACATGAACAAGTCTCCCTATATTCTCATTTTGCTGGAAAATGCATTAATTAACACTTTATTTGAACATTTACTCTCCCTGTCCACCCCTGTGCAGAGCATGATGGGAAGTGTATAATTTTGAGCTGATTGATTGAAACATGTTCTTTCAAAATGAAAACAATGAATTAAGCCAAAGAGTAATCAGTCACCATCAGTTGTGTAGTGCAATCTTGTTTGAATGAGAACAGCATCAAAAAAGCATTTTAAGTGCATTTATATAATTGTTTCACTGATTCATTCATTGATCAGTAATTTTCTATATTTTTTTCATTATTGGTTAATTCTGTGATTGTGTGGTTTTAAGGGATCTTTGTGTTCATGAGTAAGAAATTACAGTGGTCTCCATTTCAAGGTTGATAGTGTTGTGAAGCAGTAATTTTCCATTGCTTTTGGTTTGATATTATAACACTTGTTGGATTTGTGCTGGTCAGACGAAGCTTGACTGAGCAGTGAAACAGACACAAATCAAGCGTAGCATTAGTTCAGGCTGTTCATGTGAGTCAAGCTTGCATCTGCCACCTCTTAGCTGATCCACGTCTACCTATAGGAATACGTCACCTATCACGGCATTCCTATATGTGACCCCGGACCACAAAACCAGTCATAAGTAGCACAGGTATATTTGCAGCAATAGCCAAAAATACATTGTATGAGTTATAATTATTGATTTTTCTTTTATGCCAAAAATCGTTAGGATATTAAAGGTTTAGTTCACCCAAAAATGAAAATTAGCCCATAATTTACTCACCCTCCAGACATCCTGGGTGTATATGACTTCCTTCTTTCAGACGAATCCAATCGGAGTTATATTAAAAATTATCCTGGCATTTCCAAGCTTTATCATTGCATGGGCATGTGTTTCTCTTTTTCAGTCCAAAACAAGTCCAATAAAGTGCATCCATCCATAATAAAAAGTGCCTCACAGGGCTCCGTGGGTTGAATAAAGGCCTCCTGTAGCGAATCGATGCATTTTTGTAAGAAAAATATCCTTTTTTGAAAACGTTATAATCACTTTAATCTAGCTTGCGCTCACTGGTCTTACACCGAAGCATCTTGGAAATGACAAGATAATTTTTAATATAACTCAGATTGGATTCGTCTGAAAAAAGGAAGTCATATACACCTAGGATGTCCGGAGGGTGAGTAAATTAAGGGATAATTTTTGGGTGAACTAACCCTTAAAGTAAAGATCATGTTCCATGAAGACATTTTGTACATTTTCTACTGTAAATATATTAAAACTTAATTTTTGTTTGGTAATATGCGTTGCTAAGAACTTTATTTGGACAACTTTAACTTCAGCTTTAACTTTAGTTTTAGTTTTTTAGTTTTTTTTTTTTTTTTGCACACTCAGATTCCAGATTTTCAGATAGTTGTATCTCAGCCAAATATTGTTATATCCTAACAAACCATACATCATACATCAATGGAAAGCTTATTTATTCAGCTTTCAGGTCATATATAAATCTCGAATTTCAAAAAATTGACTGGTTATGTGGTCCAAGGTCACATATAAGGTCTATTCAGTATTATTCAGCAACTTTATCGATTGCCCAGGAGCAAATCATCCTCCTCCATCCCCAGCTCCACCCAGTCAGGACTTGGCTTTCTGATATTTCTAATTTCCCAAATCAGACTCATTTTGTTTTAAAAAACGTCCCACTAAAATGTCATCACAAATACATTATTGTTATCTGCTACATTTGGTTCTGTTTTGTTTACCCTAAGGGAGTTATTGCTGTTGCTTACCCAGCTTTTACACAAAACAGAACCAGACCACCAATTCAAACTGCTAAGTGTCAGTTATTTTGACAATAGTGGTCCTGACAGAACTAAGATTATTCAATAAACTCTGCTCAATCAACTTTTGCTTCTGCTTTCTGCTCTTCCTTGGCGAGCAGACAGAAGACTGTTAATACAATACAAAATGCTTAAAACATTGATTTTGGGTACCAGACAAAACTCTATTGACGAGTTTTGGGTACTAGCACAAAAGAGGTTATTTTCCAGTGTTATCTGGGGGCGGATCTAATATTCTTGACATGGAGACTTTATTGGCAGGAAGTCGGCATATATAACAGTGCTAAACGTGGCGTCGCAGTGCACAGCGAACCATGGAGATGGAAATTTCCACTTACATTAAAGCTGAAGTTGACCATGTCTGACTTTAGCTGGAAACCGTAGATGCTCAGCGAAGCATCAGACCGCGTTACAATCTGAGTACAAACAGGCAAAACGCATGCAAACGCTGCGGTAACGAAAGAGCATGCGTCTGCCTGGAGCCCAGCCACGCTTTGAGAATAAAACAATCCTCTGTGACGCACACTGGAAAACAGCACTGCTGTGGGTCTTGTTTGGCTTATGAGGCTAATAGATGTTCGAGAAAACACAGCCATAGATTGTTATCTGATCTAATGAACCAGTCACAGTCACATATTGCGTACGGAAGGGTGAAAGACGTGTGATGGTATTAGAGTGAGTCATTTTGTTGGCGTCACTTAACATGAGTGGAATTAAGCTTTTGGAAATAGATAATAATACACCCACAGCTGTTTCTAACGTGTTTATTTATGTATTCATTTTTTAAATCCTCATCCCACACTCATTGGCCCATCTTTAGATTCAGGCGTTCATTTTAGTCCTCTGTTGAAATGAATAACGTTTTCCGTTTGAATTTTTTGACATTTTAATTTTTCTTTGTCACTTCTATAACAAAAACCTAAAAACATCATACGGCCAATAACCAATCATCAAAATGCTTTTTATATCAACAGAAAATTGGCAGTAAGATGTCAAATAATGAGCAAATACAGGCCTCGCTCACAATCTCGAGGATGAATGGAGGATTGTAGGTACTTGAGTGGAATTGGCAGGAGGATTCTCATTAATTCCAATCAGTCTAGTAGGTCAGCAGGCCGCTGGTCATGTTTGCTTTCTTCATCTTAATTTGTGCAAACAGGATCAGTAAACAAGTGGTCTGTTACAGTTGAGGAAGTAATATAATTGTAAACTACAATCCCGTATTGTGTTGGGACGAGAGATCTATTTTTAATCCATTTGCATTTGCGTCGAACTGGAACAAGGTCTACGAGTTTTATTCGGCTTAATTAAGACCAGGGCTGTGGAGACACAGAAGCCAGGCTTGTGCAGATCTCAGCGTAGAACTCTTTCGAGGTTTGCTTAAGTACGCTCTGCTGTTCTTCAAAGAAATCCGTCTGGAAGAGAAGTCTTGAGAGACAGATCACAAGGAAGGGTTTTTCTAGTTTTAATCATGTTTAGGAAAGGTACAGAAACAAAAGATGCAGCTAAGCGTGATTTCTTGGCTTCTGCTGACTGAAGAACTACACAGCATGTTAGTTTTAGAAGATTAGAAGCACAAAACATGTTGTTTTTTAATAAAGAGGAAAGGAATTAGGGAATTTAATTTCTGATAATGTTCAAAAGAATTCCCAACTAGGTTGTAGTCAGGTTTAATGTGGAAGAAGTTTGTAAAATTGACTTTACCTCGAGGTCTATCTTTATTTCATTAATGTATCCGAGATTATTCGCCAGGTTGGAATGATGGTAAACCTCACACATGAGGGGTGTGTTTTCCTCTGGGCGTCTGAATCATTGATGTAAGGTAGGTTAATTGAGCTGCACACATTTTCATATCAGAGGGGTGGGATGATGATATGCATTTCAGGGCAGCGATTTCATTTCATGTCTGCGGAAAGCTGAGGGACTACATTTGGTCTCTAACGTCCTTTGGCCTCTAATAGGAGAGATTTTGGGCGTTTATGGTCGTTCCATCCCAAAATCATCAAATCCTTTTCCTTTGCTGTACTGCTGAAATGTAGTACATTAAAGAACTGTGTGCCAGAGGGGATCAAACCCTTAGTGAGACACAGCAAAGGATTTTCTCTTCGATTAGCCCACTTTCAGCCATGTTGTCATAAGTGCTCTATTTGCTTTAAACAGGATCCCCGACAGAATGATTTAATGTGCTGGGCATTAGGATGGATAATGTAGTGTTGATTTTATTAATGTTTCAGCTTATACTGTGTTTAAGAGCATAATGGAGTAAGACGGGACTTGATGAGGTACCTGTTGTAAAGATGTTATAAAGGTTAAGAATTAAAGTGTTTAAAACAATAAAACTGAGAGTGACTGAATAGGACACATTCAAATGTATTTGGAGCAATTTTTTAAATTGACTTGCTGTTTTAATATTTTAAAGAAATTGCTCTCTTAAAAATGAAAAGAGTTCCTAGCTTCTGTGAACACACAAGAATAATTTCTTTGAAAAATATCCTGAATACTCTTTTTAAAGTCATGAAAATGAATTAGGATTGAGGCTCTTAAGCTCACAAATGACAAAAAAGCTTCATAAAAGTATCAAAAGTGATGCTTTTATGGTGCTCTGTATATTGTATGTCTTACAAGTCATATGAATGCTTACTTTGAAAAACAGGCTCACTTTTCACTCAGTCGTGAACAAATTTTGATTCAGTTATTTTCAATGGATCAGTTAGTCCAGTTTACAAAACAAGTGTAGGGCTGCCAGTAACGATTATTTTGGCAATTGAGTAATCGGACAATTATTCTGACGATTAATTGAGTCATCAGATAATTATACTTTTTTTTTTGTGGTAACAAAAATAGACCTAAGCGAACAATAGCCTTTGAAATTACTTCAGATACATATACAATAGCAATGAGACAATAATAATTAGTTTAAATGAAGTATCAAAAGCAAGTAATCATATGGTTTTATTGAACAAAACTGTTAAAATTAGGTCTGTCAAGCGATAAATCGTGATTAATCGCATGCAAAATAAAAGTTTGAGTTTGTCTAATATATGTGTGTGTACTGTGTGTAATTGTTATGTATATATAAATACAAACACATTCATGTGTATATTTAAAAAATATTTACGAGTATATTATAATTTTTATATAATTATATTATGTATTTTGATGGTTTTTAAATGGGTTTAATATATCAAATAATGCGTTTCATGGATTCTCGTAGTTACTCGACACAGGCAAAATGCAATCAAGGATTTTTCAAATTGGGTACTCGAATTAAGGAATCATGACAGAACTAAAACAGTGTGAATCATTTATTCTCAAATCTCTGATCTGGTTCTCGAGTTCAACTCACTGGTTTAGTCATACAGTTTCAAGGGTTAACAGCCCACTGGAGGTGAAATATTAACAGTGAAATATGACTTAAATATAAGTTTGTTTGTCAGACAAACCGCTTTATGGCTTTAGAGGTCTTTGTCTTATCCCATGAGTCATGCGGACTACCTGATACTACTTAATGATATTTATATGATATTTTATGGCGCTCCAGTCAACATTGAAACGAAAGAATCATAGAGGTTTGGAACAACATCAATGTGAGTAAATTGCGACAGGATTTTTATGTTGATGCAAACTATTGATTTAGAAGACTAAATCAGCGAATACAGACGGCTGGTCTTGATAGCTATTTACGTTCCTGTTTTTAAGTTGTAAAACACCGAATCTACGTAAGAGACGTATGTGGCCAATTTCAGGGATTGTTATCTGTCACCATGCATCTGCTGTGCACAGCAGCTAGCATCTCTTGCTGTGTTGTTACTGGGAGGACATGTCGAGAAACAAACAAATTACCGCAACGTTGTGATGTACCTCACGGAAACAACATGATTTTTGTGGATTTAATTAAGCCGCCGCACTGGGACCCTCGTAATTGTCCACAATGGGAACAACTAATGGATATTTTTGCATATTAATTGCTTCCTCATGAATGAAGTGTAGAGTTAACAGAGGCTTAGCAGTTTTGGACCGCAGCTTCTAATTATCACATAAGCGAACAGATTTTCACTTCAATCTAAATGGAAAAAGTTTAAACAAAAATGCGTATGCTTACTGTGTATACACAATAGTGTGAGGTTAGAAAACACGTAAGGTACGGTTTAGACTAAAAGCAGTATACTTTGTTGTGTGTGAGAGTTGGCAGACAGTTCAGGGGTTAACCGCACGATCCACTGAGACAGAAAAAATACTGTCAGCAACGGGAGTTGCTGCACTACCACAATAAAGACTAATATTTCTCCAGAGTTGTGTTTAGAATCCAATTATATGGAGGTTGGAGGCGGCCGACAGACGGCTGCGGTGCAGAGGACTGATACGTTTCAGAAGGTGCTGACGAGCCACGTGGGACCAGGATATTACGCGTGGGCAGACGCCGCTATCCCTAAGAGACGGCGGCCTTGATTTATTGAAATGCGCAGCAGCCGTAGTTAAAAGGGCCAAAGCTATGGGAGCCGTATCAAGGCGCTCCTTGGGTAGATGATGCGAGTCCAATCTCCTGGCCACGGTAGTGTATTGAAATGTGAATCGAGTTTCACTTTACTCCAATTTATTTCCTCTTGAGGCGTGATACCAAATAAAAGTAACAAACAAGGGACGCTATTGGGAACGGACACGTTTGCATAACAATAGCAGTAGCATTTATGCTGCATCTCAAGAAAGATTCTCCTCTTTATTGCACCAATCACAGAAGTGATTTGGTCAGAAATGTTTTGAAGCACTTTTCATAGCACTTTCATCGCAGTACAATGAATACAATGAAATTTTTATCTAAAAAAAAAGAACATTTTAAGGGAAATAACAAAGTGAATGAAACTGAATATGATAAATATATTTTAAAAAATCTACTTTGTATTGTAAATAATTTCAAATAAATAATAATGATGATGGTTATTATTATTATTATTAATACAGTAATAGCATTTCAAAATTTAGTTATTAATTTGATTACATTTAATTAAAATATATTTTAAAGAAAGAGATCAATACCATTTTCACTTTGTATTGTAAATAATTTCTAATAAATAATAATTTTTAAAATAATAATAATAATTATTATTATTATTATACATGATTTAAAGTAATAGCATTTAAATATTTAGTTATACCCATACCGTTTTTCATTTTTGAAGATTTACTTTTTTAAACTTTTTTTAATCTGATAAATTTATAATAAATCATAATTACTTGTTTATTAAAATAATAGCTATTATTAATGTTTATACATATGTTAAATTAACACTGTTTAGTTATTGATTTAATCATATCTAAGTTTTAAATATTTTTATATTTTTATTGACTTTAATAAATACCAGCACCATCTTCATTTAGAAAAATGTATTTTGTTAATGCCTGATAAATAATGTATTATTATTATTATTAATTATTGTTGTTGTTGTTATTAATAATAATAATTATTATTATTATTATTATGCATAAATTAAATTAAATTAATAGACTTTAAATATTTTGTTATTATGATTACATATGAAAATATTTTAGGAAAAAATAYATTTTGGGATTTTATATTTTATTCTCTTTTTATCCTCTGTTCTTTTATGCCTGGAAGGTGCTGTTAGAATAAATTCATTACTATTAATATTTAGGGGGAAAAAGTCTTCTCAAGAGGACAGATTTCTCATATTCTGATATCAAGGTATCTAGTTAATGAAATCAGACTTGTACATGCCGTCTGAACCCAATGTTCCTGTGCCATTGCTCTGTCTTCTGCCTCTATCAACCAGACATTACCACACGCACCTCTCTATCTCCCAAGACCATTTCCATCCCCTCTTCAAATTAAACAGGCACGGCATAATAAAAGACGCCACTTTAGATTTGAATCTATAATTGAAACAAACTGCGTATTGCTTTCTAATTTTAGCGAGGACACAAAGAGGAGGGCTCAGGGAGATAGTTTGTCATAAGGTCCCATGCGACCTTGCCCTCCTCAGCCAGAAAGTGATTAAAGATAAGGCGCGAGACCGTTCCGTGTAAACAGGAAGATGAATGGCGGCTGTTTGAAAGCTTCAGCGTAAGCTCGCGACGATTATAGTTTGCCGCGCAGCACAAAAAAAGTCATGAGTACAAAACAAAATGAAGTGTTCTGGAGTGAGTCCTTGCTGCAGGCCATTCTAGTAAAAAGAGGTAGTGAGCAAAGAGAGCTTAGAAAGTCAATAGCCAGGTGAGATACAAAGAGAGAAATGGAAAGATGTACTTCAGTGAAGGAGGCATTTACTTACATTCATTCAGCCACGTGAAGAAATGTTTAACATATTCTGAATGTTAAAATAACGTCTGAATAAAATCTTTAAATGTACTTGAACACAAATACTGGATGTGTAGGTCACGTATAGGCTATATACCAAGAATCGATTAGTCTAGCCTGTTTTTATGCATTTTATTACAGTACTCAAACAGTAAATGCTGTAGCGCCTCAGTTCGAGAGAAGCAGCATCGTGAAGTGATTGTCTCCTCCGCTCTAATCAGTTTCAGCACAGAAAAAAACATGAATGAACATCCAAAGTTATGTTAAAAGTAGGAGTACAACTTACAGAAATCCGTGTCCTGGCTCATGTAGTCGCTCAGTCAGTGTTTAAACCGTGAAAAGACGTTAATATGCTTGTAAACAAAGTCATATAACGTCTCATTTACCTCAGAAAAAAAGACATTCGTTGACAATAAACGTTAGTCAGTTAGAAAAATGGACTCTACAGAGGAGCATTTCACTAAATATATGCACCATGTAACATATTCATTATAATTTTTACTGTTCTTCAATATTGAACGTGTTTGAATAAATCTGTCAAGTTTTTATGACAGCCACCATTTCAATGTTTGTATTTCAAAAAATGAATTAGAACAGAATGTAATTCTGTAACTGCAAAGTTAACTTTATTATTTGTAAAAACTTCATTTAGTGTAATTTAAGAGTTTATATACAAATCCCAGTTTTAACCTTCAGTATTATAGTAATTTAGCACCAGCTGACTCTCATGTATATTTGACAGCATTAGTTGAGAGATTTTTTTTTTCCTTGAGAAAATTTGGCTTGTACTGTTCCTGATGTATATGTAAAATAATCAATATCAAATCTAATTGCAAGATTGTGAAAACGGCTGCCCTCGACTAAAGATTTTTCCGGTCAACGAGTAGTCGTTCATTTTAAGCATTAGTCGACTATTAGTCGCACATTCATTAATAAACCACATAAATCATAATGAGCCTTTAAATGCCTACATAGCCTAATAAGTGCTCAAGCGCTCACAAAAAAGCTTGCCACAGTGCACCAGCAGATATAATAATTATGAATGTGTCAGGGAAAAACAGCAAGGAGACTGCATTAACGTTTTAATAATTTATTAATAAAATAGTGTTTCCTTTTTTTCCGGCTTAACTGACTCTGACTTGTCATCTCCGCAGTAGTGATGCGACTGTATACATATTTCATACAGATTACATAATCTGAGAATATTTCAGTCTCTATAGATAGCGTGTATTTTTCATGCTTAAGTTCATGTTTGCTTTCATTATTTTACAAAAGCACAACGTTTTGTTGTTATTCTGAGTGCACACAAATAAACATAGAGTCTTTACAGATTCAAAAGATGTGTTACTTTTATCTGTATGACCAAAAATGATGGAGTATTTTAAGAGCAAGTGACCGCACCAGCACCTCCACCTGTCATGCAGTAAGCGTGCTACTCTTCAGTTTCCACACTTCGCACAGACACTTCAGTAGCGCACATTTTTCTAGGTTAACATTAGATTGACCGGCCATGTAAAGTTGCTACTATGCTCTTAAAAATAAAGGTGTTTTAAAAGGTTCTTCACAGCGATGCCACAACAGAACTATTTTTGGTTCCACAAAGAACCATTCAGTCAAAGGATCTTTAAAGAACCATCTCTTTCTTACCTTTTTATAACCTGAGGAACCTTCTTTTCTCCGCAAAGAACATTTTGTGAAACAGAAAGGTTCTTCAGATGTTAAAGGTTCATTGTGGAACCATTTAGACAAAAAAGGATTCAAACGATTCTTCTTCAGATAATTTAATTTAAACCCATTCTACTAAATAAAATGCTTTGTTTCTATTTGTTTGCAAACCTTTTTAGAGCAGGACATATTTTAGTCAAGCCACAATGACAGACGTTTACAGTATTTCTCATGTAGGTGAAAAACCTTCTTTCACCACAAAGAACATTTTGTGAAACAGAAATGTTCTTCAGATGTTAAAGGTTCATTATGGAACCATTTAGACAAAAAAGATCTTCTATGGCACCGTGAAGCACCTTTATTTTTAAGAGTGTACATGCATCTTTCAGATGAAAAGCCACATTTGAGGTTGATGAATGATAGATGAGCGTTTGGATGTCCTGCTCGATGTACTATATTACCACATAGACCAGCCGTTAATGATCTGTCTATCACAGACTGTGTGACTTCTGCGACTAATAAAATTTTGGTTGACCAAGCCTCTTCTTGTCGACTAACGGTTAGCCGACTATTAGGGGGCAGCCTTACTTGTGAATAGACATCGAATCGAAACATGAAATTTGTTTCAAAGCCCAGCCCTACAATTAACAGTCTTGTTAAATTTGATAATTGTGCTAAGCCATATCACATTTTTTTCGAGGTTGTATGTAAAACAAAGATTATTATAGTATGTTTTACATGAAAATACTATTTAAGACTTTCTACTTTAAAATTTCATGTTTAATTTAGTGTTACTTGCCGTTTTCAATCAAGTTGCTTATAGATTTCACAGATAATTGCTAAGTAAATCTTACACCTTTTTGTTTTAGTATATAGTTGATATTACATGTTATATGTTCATATCAAAGTGTTTTTAAATTGATAAACTGCTGAAATATTGTATTCTTTCAGCAGAAGATCCTTGTTTTTGTCTCTGTACTAAGCCTTCAGTGTCCTTTCATCCTATAGATACGCCCCTGTTATCACTCAGGCCTTTTTCTTGGAGAAAACACGATGTGCGATAAGATGTCAAATGGCTGTCATCAGAGAGGTGGAACTCTCTGAATCATTCTGAAACTGATCTTCTCCCTTCTTATTGATTCAGTTTGTAATACAAGCTGTTCACTCCTTGTACTGCCAAAGTGGAGATAGACACGATAGCATCAAGGCCAGAGAAACCCACAGGAGGGATGAAAGGAGATGATTATCTGAGGACCAGAGTCAGCAAACTTTTGTTTTAATGTCTGCTTTTGTCTGCCTCCTTTTTTGATGCGACATAGAATCATTTGGGGTTAAGATGACTGAAGCAACTAACTAGATTTTTTCTTTAATCTTAATTGCGTAGTAAGTGGAACTGTTATCTTAATAAGTGTTGATCACCTTTTGAAGAGGCTTGAGATACAGGAATGGGTGTATTGCACAGCTGTGCGGCATTTCAGATGCAGAAAGATGATGCGTCTTGGGTAAACTATGTCATCCCCTTAATCTAACCTGCTAGTAAACAGTGTATTGTTACCGGATCATATATGATCATATATTGCTAATGTCTAAAATAGTAAAAGCTATGTTTTTTTCAGATCAACCATAATGATTTCTTCTTATTTATGTTCATATTTTATTTGAAATGTAAATTGCACAAGCATTTCCCACCGATTCATCTTACCTAAACTTACCTCTTGATGTGACACGATTCTTCTTCAGATAATTTAATTTAAACCCATTCTGCTTCCTGAAATGCTTTGTTTCTATTTGTTTGCAAACCGTTTTAGAGCAGCACATATTTTAGTCAAGCCACAATGACAAACGTTTACAGTATTTCCCATGTAGGTGAAAAACTCCTCACCTCCCACGAGCAAATCAAGAGTGTGATTTGGAAAGAATATATGCTGCCACACAAGCTATTTCTGATTCACTGTTCTGCTGTACCTTACTGCTGTTAAATAATTTAATTGGATAGTTCATTTAATTAGACTTGTTTGGTTAGCTAAATCAGACTGTCTCGTCCATTCAATTAGCCGCCAAAGTGCTACCTGTACGCTCTAAACATGAGAGCTGTGATCGCAGTGTATTTATATCAGTATGATTCAAATGTTGTTAAAACAAAACAATTAGACTTTCTTTGCAAAGTTTAGAGACTTTTTTTGTTTTTCAGATGCAAAAACGCCTTCTTCAGCTCAGTACTATGACATCAGCATTAGCGTTGATCATTAGCTCTGTTCTCAGTCATCCTGATATCAGAATTAGGTCGTTTGCCCACTGATTATGAAATTAGCATTAGTTCTGTTGCACTGATTATGACATCAATAGTTTTTTCCCCACTGGTTATGACATCATAATTCATTTTGTCCTAGTGGTTATGACATAATGATTAGTTCTTTTCCCGCTGATAGTAATATCAGAATTACTTCTTTTCCCACTGATTATGACATCAGAATTATGTTCCCAGTGATTGTGACATAATAATTAACTCTTTATCCAATGATTATGAAATTAGAATTAGTTCTGTTGTCAGTGATTGTGACATCATCAATTCAGTTTCCACTGTTTCTGTTTGTTTTTTGTGATTATGACATTAGAATGTCTTTTTCCACCATGACATCAGAATTAGTTATTTTTCCTCTGATTATAAAATCATTCTTTTGATTTTATATAACATCATGATTTCATGACATTATGACTTCAGAATTAGTTATTTCCCACCAGTTATGACATCAGAATTAGTTATTTTTACGGTGATTATGACATTAGAATGTCTTTTTCCACTGATTATGACATTAAAATGAATTATTTTCCACTGATTATGACATCAGAATTTGTTTTTTTTTTCCCCTGATTTTGACATCGGAATGATTTTTGCACTGATTATGACATCAGAATTTGTTCAGTTCTCCATGATTGACATCATAATGTTTTTCCACTGATTTTAACATCAGAATTAGTCATTTTCCACCAATTATGACATCATAATTAGTTATGTTCCTGGTGATTATGACATCAGAATGTCTTTTTCCACTGATTATGACATCAGAATTTGTTATTTTCCACCACTTATGACATCATAATTAGTTATATTCCCGGTGATTATGACATTAGAATTAGTTATTTTCCACTAATTATGAAATAATTAGTTGTTTTCCCAGTGATTATGACATCAGATTTTTTTTTTTTTTTTTTTTTTACTATGATGACATCTGAATTATTTATTTTGTTTAGTTTTTTCCAGTGGTTTGAACATTAGAATGTCTTTTTCCACCAATTATGACATCAGAATGATTTTTTTCCACTGATTATGACATTATGATTAGTTCTTTTCCCAGTGATTATGACATCAGAATGTCTTTTTCCACTGATTGTGTCATCAGAATGATTTTTTCCACATTTTATAACACCATTAGTTCTTTTCCCAGCATAAAACTTACTTTTGTTTTTACTGATTGTGACATCAAAGTAAGCTCGGTTCCCAGTGATTCCCACTAAATCTCGACATGTCGACCATACCAGCATCTTTAAATCAAAAAGAGGCATAAAAACATGACAGGAGGAACTTCCTAAATCTCAAAGATTATTCCAGCGTCAGCACTTTCCTTGGTGCTGTATAATCGATTAGGAATGAGGGGCTCCTGTGAAATGAATGATCTGGCTTCTGTTTGGAGCGTAAATCTCACGCTTGCTCCTATATCTACAGGATTTACATGCACAGACTTTTGGCAGAGGATGCCCTGATCCTGTGCTATGTGAATTTCGACTTACCTTTACTTTGGCAGATTTTGTAAATCTGATCCAAAAAAAAAAGAAAAAAATATCTAATTTTTCAGAATTGAACAATTTGATATCAGTAGTGTATATGAGTAGACACTTTTTTTTCTCTCTATGTATTTCTTTTTCCATATTTGACACATATTTTAAGATTTTTTTAACTGTTTAACACTAAGTGCAGACAAAGATAAACTGTGCTGCACATGACTTGATAACAGGCTTTCAGTGTTAATGTATTTAAGTCTGTTCTTGTGTTCACACCGTGCTTCTTTCAGTGTTATTAATGAAATGTCCTGTATTGTTCACAAGCTGCTCTCTGACCTCAATTAAATCACCCTGCGAGACAAGCCAAATGGAATGAAATGAATCAATAGAAATAGGTAATTTGGGGGGTCTACGGGTCAGCAGCACTAAATTTGTGAAGCTTTTCAACAAGCGCTGAAACTATTAAGCTTTTACACCTCAGAAATGTTTATACTTACAAGGAATGCTTCGTATTAAGTCACTAATTTATGCAAGACTGTCAGCACAGTAATTTAAGGAGAAGAAAAAAGCAATGAATTTGGCGTGTGACCCCTTTTAGCTCTTAAAGAGTTTCTCCTCAAAGCTTGCTGGTGTCATTTTGCTAAATATGATAAAAACGGGTGTTTCAGTCGTTTTTTATGCCATTCTTTATTGAATGCAAAACGAGCATGTTGGAGTGGCCACATTCTTGCTGTATTTTGAGACGCAAATGGCAAGAAAGGCCAATTTTAGTGCCCTTACTGTTAGCGGTGGCTGTTGAATCCATTTATTCTGCCACGCAGCTGAATTTGCTATACAGCCACATAATGTGATATCAGCTCTTCCTATCAAGTCTTCACCCAACACATCTGTCAATAGCTTTGTCTATTTATAGTAAATATGTAGAGCGACCAAGCCACGTTTTTCAAGGACACCTTTTTCTTTCATCTCAAGTGAAATATAACATGCATATGAGCAATAGAGATGTTAACTTCGCTGTCTACATCAGTGTGCGACAGCGAGCATTTAGACCAACTGTTCTCAGTTTGCACGCTGATAGACAGCTTTTGAAATTATTTCCGCGTTCGTTTATGCCCCGTTTGTCCTTTGATGCAGAGCGTTTTTGATATTAGAAGGCTTTGACTAGACCCTGTGTAATCACATCTCCGAAAAGACCATATCTTTTTTTTTTCCATAAACATCCTTAGGGTTTCCGGAATAACCAAATTCAGCTGAATTGAGATGCTGGCCTCTTCTGCTCTGTCACTCTCTGTAGTTCCCTCCTGCTTTCTGTACCCAGCAGGACACTGGAACGGCTCACCCGGGCTGTCAGTTATCTTTGAGCAAAGCCATGGTAAATATCCTGCATTGATTAAGCAGATTTGCATAGGCAGAGCAGGCCTCGGGGCAAAGAGCTGAATGCTAACCAAGATCCACAATGTCACAGGCCCAAAATACCATCTCGCCCTGGAGCTGCAAGGGTATTCTGCCATAAGCAGGCAAAGAATGTAATCAGACTGCTGGCTTTGTGTAGGAAGTGGCCTGGAAGTTGCCAAGCCATGCCACATTTGCCAGAACAGTTATTTTACACTGCTATATATCAGTGATTCTTGAGGAACTTTTATGTCCCTTTAAGGTGCACGTTTTAGTCATTTTTATGTTCAGTGTTGAAATGTTCAGTTTGAGTATCTAGATTATCTCAGTTCTGGACCATTTTTTTGTGCTTTTGTCATTTTTTTATTTATAATTTTTCATTTTTATAAGTTTTTTATTGTTTCTATTTAGTTCTTTAGTTTTAATATATAAATGTTGTAGTTTTACTATTTATTTATTTATTATGTATTTATTTATATTTTAAAATTAAAATTTTTTTAGTTTTTATAAGTTTTTGTTATAGTTTCTATTAGGGATGCACGATATTATCGGACTGATATCGGAATCGGCCGATAATGACTTAAAATGTAAATATCGGCATCGGTCCGATATGAAAAATTATGCCGATATGTCTTGCCGATAAAAGGAATATGTTAACTCGCATGTGCTGAGGGTGTGCTAGATCATGTCAGCAGTATGGCTCATTCTTGAAGCAAAGTTTTGACTGAATGAGGAG
>JAHKKF010526284.1:0-28835 GCA_019740295.1 Labeo calbasu
AACCTTTTCCAACAATGTCTGTATGATTTTAAGATCCATCTTTTCACACTGAGGACAACTGAGGGACTCATATGCAACTATTACAGAAGGTTCAAATGCTCACCGATGCTTCAAAAGAAAACATGACGCATTAAGAGCCGGGGGGTGAAAACTTTTGGAATTTGAATATCAGGGTAAATTTAACTTATTTTGTCTTCTGGGAAACATGTATCTTCTGTAGCCTTTGAAGGGCAGTACTAAATGAAAAAAAATATGATATTTAGGCAAAATAAGAAAATGTACACATCTTCATTAATTTCAAAAGTTTTCACCCTCTGTCTCTTAATGCATGGTTTTTCCCTCTGGAGCATCAACCTTCTGTAATAGTTGCATATGAGTCCCTCAGTTGTCCTCAGTGTAAAAAAGATGGATCTCAAAATCATACAGTCATTGTTGGAAAGGGTTCAAATACACAAAAATGCTGAACAACCAAAGAATTTGTAGGACCTAAAGGATTTTTCTGAGGAACAGCGGGCAGTTTAACTGTTCAGGACAAACTATCACTAAGTGAAAAAACACAGCTGTGGATCATTCAGGTAACAGCACAGTATTAAGAATCAAGGGGATGTAAACTTTTGAAAAGGGTCATTTTTATAAATTCAACTATTATTTTCTCTTGTGGACTGTATGTAAACGTCTTTTATGTGAAATATCTTATTCAGGTCAGTACTAAATAAACAATAACATGCATTTTGTATATTTTGAACTCAGCTATGCTGTATGTACCATTTAGGGGTACATTTTTTTATATGTACCTTATGCTGTTATATACTCAGCATTTATTAACAGAAGTTATAGCATGAAGGTATAAATATGCTGAAGGTAGAAATTCAAAATAATTTGATGATATTTGCATAATGATTTGTTTCTTTGAAAACTGCTGCTTTAATCACAAGCAATAGCAGCATTTTCATAATCCTAAGCAATTTCATAATTATTCGAACACATATACTAGGCTTATCCTTGGTCTTTGCTGCTGCTGATGAATCTTGAGAGCGAAGCGCTAATTTAATGCGTTTTGACTGAATTTTTCCCTGCAGTACACTTTCCAAAGCCTGCATATTCCTTGAGGTATTCCTCTTATGCCAATCAAATTAATTACTTTAGCGCTCCACAGATAAAGCTTTAACACATATGTAACACACACACACACACCAACACACACAAATAAATAAAGATAAAGATGAAGTTGATGAAACAGATTCTAGAGTAAACAAATTCAAATAAGCTTGTTTATAAAATTCAAGATAAATATAATAAAGCAACATCAGTATAAAAATCAATAAACATGAACTTCTTTCAGAGAGCTGTTGAAATTGTGTTTTTTCAGCTAATTTATTTGAACATTGTCTTATTCGCAATCAAAAAGCACGGCTGAAAGAGTCCTGTAAGTTCAATCATTCTCTGCATTTTTACTTCAGAGTCAATCTGATAACCCTTTGAAATGCTAAGACATCAGAGAGATGAAGTTATTTTGATTTAGAGGTTAAATGAGTGGACTGGCAAATGATGAATGTTTCTTTTTTTATCAGCTCCTATAGGACACTGATTAAAGTCATTATACCAACTGCACTCTATTGCACTATTGCTCATTATCATTTTATGTTGTTTATCCCCAGATTACCCCAGATTTTAAAAACAAATAAAAACAGCTCATAATGATCTGAATGATTAACTGTGGGGTTTTTTTTAACCCAAGCAGGGTTATGTATTTGGTATAAATCAGCCAATTAATATTCACAGAATCGTATAGCTTATCCTTGCGAACAGTCCTTCGTACACTGTGCTCCTCTGTTTGTTATCTCAGTAAATCTCTGTTTCCTACATTTAGGACACCAAGGGTCTCCACAAGGACATCGATCGATTCAGTGTTGTAGAGGAATATATATCCAAATGCCATCAAGTCATGGCTGTGTTGTGAGTACAAAGCAATGAACAGCTCACACTAAACAAATGTGCACCTAATAAAATATTCAATATTCAATGCTTTTAACTGTATAAACGGTATGTGCATAACTTCTCTTTTGCATTTTTATTGTAGGGGTTAGAGGCAACATAAAATTGCATGAGCAGTTATTAACTATATCTAAATATTATGTAAAAACACTTAAAAACACAGTACAGTGTTCTGGAGTGTGCGCTGCTTATTTGCCCTAGAAGTATAAAAGGACAAACCAAACAACACGCTAAAGTGAGTTCTCAGGAGACACTGTGTTGGCTCCTCAGGACCTGGAAACAATGGCTTACCAGAAAGGATTTTGCTTATGGGATGCCTGCCAAGGTCTTTACTTAAATGGAGAGACTGTGTTGAAGCCAATGCAGAGGCTTTACAAATGGAAGCCCTCCATTTACATTTACAAAGACTGAAGTGCACAATAAGTACATGTCATGTTCACCTTGAGTACACAACAACATTAAACAATGGGATAAAACTGACGTTTTATTCTGAAAGAGTGTGATTTCAAAGTAATTATGAAAAGCATGATCCTTCTGCAATTTGTTTCATGCTCATTAGAACTACTGCAATGTTCCAGCTCAAAGAAATAAAACGAAAATCCTGTACCGCATTAAACAACGCAATTAAATCCAGCATCTGAACCTCAGTGTATTCTAAAGAGAGTGATGCACATCTTTCAAATGATCGAAGCCCCATCCTACCAGTGTGTTTAAACAAGTAAAAAATCAATAGCTTACTTGCCTCTTAGAAGGGCTTTTCAAGCAGTTTAGCCAGAGAAAATAGATACAAAACGAGGGAGTAATGCAAATTACTCCCACATAGATCTTCCTCAGCTTCCTCTGCGCATCCAGTAGGAGTCTTAGGCTGTAAAGTCATTTAGACTGAAGCATCTATGGCCAGGTATAATCGCCATAATCACTGGATTGTGCCAAAATAACTTATGCTGCCTCCATTATCATAATGACACTGATGAATAATCAGATGAAATGGCCGTAATCACTCTTTTTTTTCCCCTTGCTCTTCTCTGGCTGTGTGGGTGGATCAGGCTGCAGGGAGATATTGTCCATCGATCTAATGTTCCCACCAAATACGTCTAAAGCCAAAAATGTATAATGTTACTAATGGTGTTATTACTAATACGATATTACTAATAGTTGGTCTCAAGACTATTTTTTGAAGGTTTCAGTCTTGTCACCGTATCGGCCACATTTGTACTTGATCTTGTCTTGGTCTCAGACTAATACACTAAACAGTTTGTTGTCAGATCGCTGTTCCTTTCACACCACATGAGTGTTTATGAAGCATAACGGATTGGCAGCCAAAGGTTGAACATTACACAATTATTCACTATAGGAAGAATCCCATACTGTCTCGTTTACAAAACGCATGCGCTAGAAGAAACTTGTGATCCAGGTTTTCTGTGTGCTGATTTGCAGTGGAAAAAAAAAAAATAGAAACATTCTTTTCCCAGTATCCTGCTCTCTCATTAGCTGCATGTTGTAGCTGGTGCCATTTACAGTCATAACACATTTCACACTGCAAGGCTCAGAGACAGATATAAGACCTGCTAAAAATTGTCTAGACATCTAGATCTCTTAGATCACCTCTTTGATAATTCTGACTCTGCGATTGTCACTCAGGTTAACAAGCTGAGATTTGTCATAGATTACATGCATTTAGCAATCTTCAGAAAAGTGTCAGAGAGTGAAATTCAGCCTTAAATTGTGTATTCTATACCTGACTTAAGAGGATTTAGTATTTTATTTCAAATCACTTCATTCCCGGTGCATTGTCTGATTCATTTGTTAACATCATTGCTGTGACTGGATGTAGAGCTCACTTTAAATGCAGTCGACATGTTGTAAGTAAATATATACACTTATTTGTAATGTGATTTCTTTTGTTACTGTTGTGCTGAATAAATTAATGGGAGACTGTGTCAAAAACGTCACCAAAATTAATACAAACGCCCTGAAAATTTAAGATACGATTACAAAAACAGTATTTGTATGAGATCATGTTTTTATATTCTAATATATGATGTAATTAAGCAATATCACAAGAGCAAGAGAACTGATTTTACACTAACGTTCAGTAAATAAAAACTTATTCAAATGTGACTTACATTTTTTTGCACCAACAAAAACAGTTCTAAACAAATCCACAGCAGAATTGTTGTGTATTTCTGAGCAACACACTGCAGTGTTTTCTTCTGCTGCTTTGAACAAAATGGATGAATGATTCTGTGATGAACTCCCACAGATCATTTATTATATTATTATGAAAATGCCTATTTTGAGTGGAAGCAGAAACACTCTGTTTTCATGCATGTCTCTTTAAATGCAAATGAGCTGTTGCTCCCCGCCCACTTTTCCAGAATAGAGCTGTGCCTTTACAGCTCCTACCTCAGATACTCTGCCAAAAAACATCTGTTTGGTTTTGTTTATCATGTCTATCATGCTCAAATAATTTGTTTTAAACCATATTAGTTTAGCTATATGGTTTTCTGAGTCCACACTTCCAAATCACACGCACAGAAAGCCGCTGTCACACGGCGTGAGTACTAAACTAAATTCTTTTTTATGTCTTATTGCACTTAAACTGTCAAATTCACACAAGTTTATGGTAAAACACATGAGTTACAAAAACAGTCGGTTATGTCTGTGAAGGTAAACACCTGGGAAAGAAATTGCATGTCCATATTAGATCTATGTGGCATCAGTGTAATATACAGTAAATAAATCAATAAATTCACTGCTTTCTTGTCTCCTCTGAGGCTGGGACTCTATATAGTGTTCTGTGCTCATTTGTGCAGCCAACAACAGAACAGTTAGCATGCCTTGCTCAAACTTTTGCCATGGTGTTAGAACTGGTACACCGTTGTCACTTGTGAAAACAGAATGGTGGCGCCGTGGGTGAAAACGTACAGATTGAGGGATGGTAATATTATAATACGATCCCCTTTCTATGTCACTGGGGGAGCGAAATCTGAGCGGCTCATTTTTTCACAGACTACCTAATGTTGATGTTAGTTCCATATTATTAGTTACACTTATTTTTCCATCACATTTCTGTATTCAAAATTTTATATTTAAAACACTAACCTCATTGTTTATGCATTTGTAAGTGTAGTAAAAAAAAAATTATTTATTTTTTTTTTTTTTTCAAAACATTTCTTAGGCGGTAAATGTGGATCTTTCAGATGAATTTAAGGAGTGCTGGACCGGTCTTGATCTGGTCTCACTCTGCCATGGTCTTGTCTTGGTCTCGGTTTAGGTGGTCTTGATTACAACACTAGGATCCCCCCATGATATCCTGCTAACATTCATCTACAATTATCTAGACTTTAATTATATGGTCATGTAATTACTATTGATATTTGATCATTCCATTAGTCTTGCAGCTTTTAATATCACTACTAATAGTACCAATCTGATGAACTTGTTAAAGAAACTACCTCGGAATTGTCATTAGCTCAACCCAGATACCCTTGGGCCTTGAGACGAGAGCTCAAACTTTCAAGAGTTTGAGTCTGCGGAGATAAACACAGGCACAAACACACAGAGAATCACTTGCAATTTAATTGTTTTTCCTCTGGCCTATTAAATCAAGAAAATGAAATTGCAATCATTACTTGTAAGCATGTTAGCAACTCTCACTTGGGAAATTATGACCTTCCACAGTTAATTTAGTCACCTATTTATATTCACAGCAAAAAGAGAACTTGCATTCTCTAATGAACAACACTCAACTCTGCTATACTACAGGGAAACTCACAGTTATAGATGAGTTACAGATATTGACTTAAATCAAATCCACTGTCTATATTTATGGCCGGTTGCTAAATCATTAGAGGGCCTCATGCCGATAGTCAGTTTTATGGTCTTGCGATGGCCTTAAATATTGACTGGAATCATTTAACCATGAGATATGGCATGTACTGTCCTACAGAAGGCTGTTTGGATTTGCTGGAAAATAGACGGTGCAGTGCTGTATTAAGCATGTGACTGCAAAATTCAGGCGGAGGCAGAAGCCGTGGGGGGTAATTCAGTGGCTGTGGGATGGTGCACCCCCATGTTTCCTGATGTCGTGAGGGCCTTGTTAGCAAAAAATATTGGTGCACTTTTAAACTGTCAGGAATTCTGCCAAAACCACATCCCACAGCACTGCGGCAGGTTAGTGAAAAAAAGCTGGTTAGTGAAGATTTCATCTCCATCTTCATCATATTCTTGAGCTGAAAACATAACACCATAGGAAATGAAACTAAAGCAGGTATAGAGCTGTTGCGCCAGTTAACGCGGTTACTGAAAGCAGGTCTCGACAAATTGATGTCGCTGCGGCACCCAACGTTTCTGTGTAGCTATTCTGAACACACTACGTGGGAACAGCAGGACTTTATCTGATTTGTGCATATAATGGCATTAGTCATCTTCATCACAATAGAGCCTAGCAGATAATCTTCAGAGCGGAAGTGTTCGAACGACTCGTATGTGGTTCTCCAACCACATCCCTGGGAGACAATCCATATTGTAATGGGCTAAGTTGTTGAGTAAGAATACAATTACTAGACAAAGAGAGACTTGGCAGGAGTCGGCCTGGGTGGAAATACACAGCTGCAGGGATGAGGATCTCGCATTTTCTCATTGTGTTTTGGATTTTTTTAGCAAGCTGTTCACAACTCAACACTCTCTGTGTGAAAACACAAAAATACAGTACAAAAAGTCCAAAGACAGGTTGAGGAAAAATTGGCTAGTTACACTAGCACCCGGTTAGTTAAACACATATTGTCCCTGCTGTTTCCCCCTGCGGGTAAGTCAAAGTACTTGTAATATCTGTAGTGACAGAGCACAAGACGCTCTTCTTTCAGACTATGTGAGCAGAGCGATAACTCCTGGCCTGGCCCCTTCAGTTTACTTCAGTGTTCAAATTGAAAATCAGGGAGGCAGAGTGCTGACCATGCTAAAACACAGCAGACAGCAATCTTTAAAAGCGCACTGCACTGACCCCTGAATGCAATATAAACGAATCCAGAATCACAGGGACTGTACCTCATGAAATATGAAATGTAAAAGTCACCTTTCAACATGTACCTGCAGTATTCTAGACCTCACACTATGCCCATGTACACAAAATATGGTGTACAATGAGAATCTCATACCGTTTTTTTTTAACCTGGAAAGTTTTTCCACTGGAAAAAAATGCATACAAATATTAAAGCTACTGCACTATTTATATGTAATTATTTAAATGTTAATTATGCCAGTAGATATAAAGCTCTTTGGATAATCTCACATAATGCTGGAGAACATGATCATCAGATTTTACACAAACCGTGGAGTTCAGCCAGCTCGAGTGTATTAAAGCAAACAAATAAATAAATAAAAATACATAAAAGAGTGACATTCTAATTTTTCACTCCAGTTGTTATGCTGCCAATGTACTTTTTAATAATGAAAAATGACATTAGAAAATGCAAACATCTATGTTTTTGTTCCAGCTACACCGTTAGTATACGGTAATACCAATTGGACTAGTGGACTTTCATGCTTACTTAGTACAACTCACATTGTATGCATTCACACAAACGTGCCATGTGTTTTGATAGTTGCTATTTCAATGCAAAATCTATAATCTGCAGTACATAAACAGAATAGCCTTGAATTCCGTATTATCGCCTTAAATGGTATGTGGAAAGCTCTTCCTCTGATTTTGCCACATCTCATGTGTGCAGGTGCTTCTTACACACTACAAACATGTTCAGCGATGACGCGCAAATGGTTGCCGTGGTAACAAACAATGATGCCTGTTTGTAATAGTGAGGGAAATATCCAATACTAAGGCTACCACTATATGTGGTTTGAGTGATGAATAGATCTCAAGCACAGTTCAGGCAGACCAAAGGGTGACAGCCAGCATCAGCTGACACTGTAACTCCTCCCACTACAATTAAAGATCTATAAGTTCATCCGTCTGTTGCACAGACAAGTGACAGTGACACCTTTATCCCCAGCTCCTCCTTATTCAGGCACATGATCACTTAACGTCTTGTCTACAGAAATCATCTATCAGCTAAACATTACTTAATCTTGCTCAGTCTCCTAATCTTAATCAGAGTGGTCCTGACTGAAATACTGAAATATATGTATTATATATATATATATATATATATATATATATATGCAATATATAAATAAGAAACTTTGCATATATATATATATATATATATATATATTAGGGGTGTAATGGTACACAGATGTCACTGTTCAGTATGTACCTCGGTTTGGGGGTCACAGTTCGATACANTAATCTTGCTCAGTCTCCTAATCTTAATCAGAGTGGTCCTGACTGAAATACTGAAATATATGTATTATATATATATATATATATATATATATATATATATGCAATATATAAATAAGAAACTTTGCATATATATATATATATATATATATATATATATTAGGGGTGTAATGGTACACAGATGTCACTGTTCAGTATGTACCTCGGTTTGGGGGTCACAGTTCGATACAATTTCGGTACAACAGAAAAAAAACTGTCTAGTCGTCTTTGTTTTCAAGTGCGCAACTCCTGGCATTTGCTGTTCTTCTGTGGTCGGTTATCAAACAGAGTTGCATTACTGTGGGCGCCCCCTTCTGGATTGAAGGTGAATTGCCTGTATTCGTTGTAAGACCTCATGCACCAAACCGAGATGCCCGTACCGTGATGGTTTGGTACAAATACATGTACTGTTACGCCCCTAATATATATGCATTATATATATATATATATATATATATATGTGTGTGTGTGATGCGATCTGGGAAAACCTGTTGGATGTCACGCTGGGACGTTTTCAGGAAATTTTAAAAATATGTGGAATGTCAATTTTTTGGTCAAACTTAGGTTTTCATTAAATTAGCATTCTATAACATCTTGTCTATCATCTCAAAATATCTTGGCAAAAAGTTTAGTGCAGAAAAATGGCGATTGATTGCAGCAAGCAGAAATGACTGTCTTTCTCTTATGTTAAGAACGCGCTGCAGAGGTGCTTTCTCTGAACACCACAAAAACAGTTAACCTATCAAAATTACCTATTTAATAAAGGCGTATCAATGCACATTCTCCGCCAGTCCTGTGTAAACTACTGCACACAAAGTTTTTTTTAATTTATTTTTTAATATAGAGAGATGGAGGAGCGCAACAATGCAGTCTGAAGTACTGAAGGTGCTCATTTCAACAATCTTACTCATCTCAATCTGCTTAATCTTGGTGATGTCAGGGTCACCAGACCCTGTCCTGGAGGGCCAGTGTCCCTGCAGAGTTTAGCTCCAACCCTAATCAAACACACCTGAACTAGCTAATCAAGGGGTTAATAGGTATACTTGAAACTTCCAGGCAGGTGTGTTGAGGAAAGTTGGAGGTAAACTCTGCAGGACACCAGCCCTCCAGGAACAAGTTTGGTGACCCCTGCCCTAAATAGTGCCAATCCTGGAGTTCAGGGGGCGGCGGGTTGTATATTAATGAATGAATGAATGAAACACGCTCGAATCATGCTCATGGAAAACGCTTGAGAAACAGCTGTCTCTTCCGTGGTTCTGTACGCTTTCAACTTGTTTTTTTAGTCTTGAGCAAGAGACTGAACAAAGTTGAACCCAGCTTTCATATTTTCAAAAAAGGTAAAATTTCACCATGTGTTGGGTTTTCCTAGATCCATCACACACACACAGATCATGTTTTAGATCATGCATACCCTAGTAAAAAAGTAATACATTTAAAATGCATTTATTTTTTACTAAGTACAGTTCAAGTCTATTAACATGTCCATTGACATATTGCTCGAGACTTGCTAATATAAAAATTGTAATTGAACTTTATTTGGAGTACTACTTGTACACAATGCACATTTCTTAATATTAAGCCTAAAATATGTTTTAATGTCACTGTTGATAATAATAATGGTTGATCTTTACATATTTTGTATTTGAAGACCAATATTATTTAAGTGTACTTAGTGTGCATTAGTTCCACTTTAGCACAATCAAATATACTTAAAGATATCTTTAGTTGGACGTCAGCACTACTTCTGCACAGTTAAAGTGCATTTAGTACAAAATTAGTTGTTTTAATTTAGCAGACTTTAAATATACCAGATTGGTATACTAAAAGTGCAATTAAAAGGTATTTTTTATTAAGTACATAATATGTAAATTTATCTGTAGTATACTTAGCATGAAATAAATGTATTTTAAATAAATTTTTGCATATTTAATTTTCACTAGTGTATGCTCATTTATAACTGTGAAGGACCCAGTTAGGGGACACGTGCGGTTCCTTAATCTTACCACAGTCACTCTGTTCTCTCAGACACACCACTGTGCATTTTTCCTTTTTTAATTGAACTAATCATTTAATTGTGTAAATTAATACTTTATTTTTCAGTTTTATTTTAATTGTTAGTTAAAATAAAAAAGTTTAAAACCAAACTGCTTACATTATTACGTAAGTAACTGCAGAGAATAATTACCTCATAGTACCACCTGATGTCAACCCAGGGCTAATACCAGTTTAATCCCATCCAACCATTCTCCAAATTGCTTGTCCTAGGGTCGCAGGGATCCTGAAGCTTACCCCAGCTTTTTGAGCTGAAGGCAACTATATAAATGTCTAGGATAATGTTGTGGTATAATTGTATATAATTGTAAAAATCTGTATCTGTAGTGCTAATACCCTTCTCAGTGGAGATATCTAGCTATGTATGCATATGTACAGTAGCATTTAAAGACTTAACTAAGTGTATGTTTAATAGCCTCCTGACTTGATATTAAATTAAACCTTTAACTAGCTGAACTTTCATAGGCCTAACTTAAGTGTCACATATATTCTGAGCTGTCTGTACTGAACTTGTAAATGTCCATTCTTAACTCCAGGGCAAAAATGTTCTAAAGATGTAAAGATGCTAAAAATATGTAGTATCATATGCTAAAATCTGTCTTCAGGTAGTAGAAGTCTATTTACAATTATTCTCCTCACAAGTCCCATAGTACAAAGGCAAGCTTAAAGTCTAAAAAAAGACATCTTAAAACAGGGCTAAAATGTCTGACCAGCTCTGCTCTACTGAGGCCCCTGTTTGACGCTAGTATGATTTAAGAACAAGGGGGCGGGTGGAGCGAAACACACTATGTATCATGGTTTTTCAGAGAAGCGTGCCATGTTTTGCTGCAGTGAATGCAGGCTTTCCTCTTTCAAGTTGCTGTGATTTTAATTCAACGACTGGACCCCACATTGTGTCCAGGCTGTTGCACAGCAGTTGTGAGTCAGAGCTTACACTCACTCTCTCTCTGTCTGTCTGTCTACTTCTTTCTGTCTCCCTTTCTCTCACACAGACAGCTTGCTTAGGAATAATTCATGGCTTTGCATTAGAGCCTCTACAGTCACTCCTAAACAATTGCAAAAGCAAATTGATACCGTTGTTTACAGTTTTTATGGTCTGTATCTTCGAAACGGGTGTTTTAATAATGGCTGAGATCAACCAAGTTCAATTTCACTTTGAAGTGCCTGTCATTGTTTCCTGTTAAATCTATCGCACAGCCGGTCCATAAAGCATTGCTCTGGCAATGAGAAAGAGATACTGTCACGAGCATACAGCATGACTGTTTTCATCTCACATCAAACGGAATGGGAATTTACAATGCTGCATGGCACAATATGTTATGTAAACACCTGGGGTCCTTCTCCTCCATTTGTGCAAGGTACCTCTCATATTCAGTGTCCCTTTAAGGCAAGTCACTCTGCGACCATTTTGGTGATGCCCCTGGGCAGCTATTTTCAGTGCGGGCAGTGAGCATACAAGTACAGCTACTGAATGGGAAAAAAACTGGAATGAAATCTCACAACAATGGTACCATAAGTTTTAGTTCTTCAGCTCAAATTGCACAGTTTATCTGGCTGTTAATGTGCATGCTTGAGTAAACAAACTCTATTGAAATAAATAACTTAAAAAATTGGCTTTATTAACTAAAAGTCAGAACTTTCATTCCTGTACTGCAGCTTCTAGATTTCTATGTGTGGCCCATTTCCATCCTCTATCTATACTGTCTCTGTGGACACATAAACACTTTGATAGACCTTGAGAGTCACAAAACCGTCATTAGGGCTAAGCTTCAACATGTTCACTACTTCTGTCTTGGGCATTTCCTAAGGGAAACATTACTCTAGTAACATTTATACAAATGAACTGTAATGTTCTTGTGGCAGAAACTTTTGAATATTTAAATGAGTGTGGGATTTGAGTGGTAGAGGTAAAGATTTTCAGTGAATATCCAACCAGATCTCAGCATTTCGTACATATTTTACGAGGTGGCTAAGTTGGGTGAATTTGTACGATTTGTGAGAAAAATTGTACGTATTTTACAAGGTGGCAAATTCTAAGGATTTTGTACAAAGGACCACCCCTAACCCCAACCCTAAACCATAGAAAATCATACAAGTGAAGTCATATGAATTTATACAAATATTAGCCATCCTGTAAAATACGTACAAATTGATCGGCACCGATAGCCTTGTGGACAGCGCACCGGGCGCCCCGAGTTCAAGTTCTGTTTTTTGAGAAAACAAATATTCTCTGATAAGGTAATCCATATGACATTACCTCTGTAAACAAAGGTGAACATTCATCAAGTTCATCTCAAAAGAAAAACGCAACACAATGCGCAGCTTGATCCAGTGGAGGAAATCATTCTAATAAGTATCCTAAGATTTTTGCATCTGTTGTTACTATGTTATTAAAAAACCTTTGCAGGTCCTATGGCTGAGAGAGAGCCTACCTGGAGGGAAACAGCTTCAGTGAGCTCAATTGTAGTAATGTCACATTTTATTGTCAGTAACGGTGTTGTAGCAGTAATTCATTTGATTACTTGTTACTGAAAAAAGTAATTCCATTAGTAACGCCATTTATTTATAACACTGTTATTCCCATCTCTGGGAACATCGAATAAGATATTATGAAGAATGTCTTACTTGATCCATACAATGAATGTTAATAGGGTCCAGTGTTGCAGTGTTGTTTTGGACACTCCTGGCAGAATATCTTTATTTGTGTGCAGCTGTTTGTTTTATTTGTTTTTGACAGAAATTGATATTTTATTAAGAAAGGGTACATTATATTGATCAAGAATGACAATAAAGATTTTCATATTGTTGGAAAATAGTTCTATATATTTCTATATATTTCTAAATATTTCTAAATAAATGCTATTCTTTTGAACTTTCTGTTTTCGACATTGACAATAAGAAATGTTTCCTATCTGTCGTTCACTCCAACATTGTGTCGAGTGTACGATGCTAGGGGTCACTCTTGGGAGCCGAAACACCTCTGACAACATTGAGAAAAGGCCAATGAAATTGGGTGTGCAGAATTTGCATAGCTGGCCACGCCCTGGGCATCCGGGTATAAATAGGCCAGCGTGGCATCTGCTCACTTGTTCTATTCTTCGGAGTCGAATGCAGTGTCTCTCTTTGAGAAGCAGCACCATTCACCTCTTCGTCGATGGATCTATGCCACAAGCAGCGTTCTCTCCCTTCTCAAACATAGATAAGTGTTGTGAGAGTTCCCCTGGGTGCTTCAATGGTGATCTTGAAGGGCAAATCTTCCTCCATGCCATGACCATCCTGTGGGTGTACCAGGCCAAAGTGTTATGAGATGTACGAGGGTGGTCCCAACCTAGATCTACAAGAACTGCATTCAGCGACCGATTACGCTGAGTTATAAAAGTTGCAGTGCAGGCTCTGGGAAGGGCGATGTCCACTTTGTTGGTCCAGGAGCGCCAACTGTGGCTTAACCTGGCAAAAATGCGGGAAGACGAGCAATCCAAAGGAGGCAGACTAACTGACCTACCCAGATCCACTCTCGACCTGGGGATGTGAGGTGTATCCAGCCCCATTCCAACCGTCTGTCATCCAGCAGACAGCCACTACATGGTCATTAACAGCATTCCTCCTCTTGGTTATCTTACAGCACTATGGCCCTCCATGAGATGGCCAGATGCTGAGACTGCAGACCAGGATGTATGGGGCACTCACCTGGTGTCTCTACATGCTGGCAAAGGCACCCCGTGTTCCTTGGATCTTTTCATCTCCAGGCACGGCGCATCTTGCTCTATTCAGCCACAACATCCCCACTCCAGGTACGTCGGGTGTAGTTCCTCTGAGACTGCTAGCGGAGTCCCGAGATGATTGGGGGCCCCAATCCCTCCCGTTGGCTTCTCAGGACCACCCGACTCGGCTACGTGACTCAGGTTGCGAGGCGTCCGCCAAGTTCTATGGCATTCTCTTACAAAGTCGGCTCAGGGCGAGAATGCTGTGGTCCTTCAAGCGGAAATCGCAACCCTTCTGGGAAAGAGTGCAATACAGCCTATCCCCTCAGCCGAGATGAAGAAGGGGTTTGTCAGGCCCTACTTGATTGTACTCAGGAAGGGTGGTGGACTCACACCAATCTTAGATCTGAGGTTTTTGAATCGGCCCTTCACAAGCTCCCATTCAAAATATTAATCGTATGTACATCACACTTTTGTGTGGCAAACCTTCAGCCCTTGGGGAGACATTTTTATTTCTACAGGCATGGGTGCCCTTGGAACAAGTGTCCAGATGCACTGTTGTCACAACAGTTGCTTCCAAGTCATCCTGAGGCACCGTGTGCAACGGCATGCAGCCTCAGGGGTCTGGCTAGGCCCTCGGCTGCTTTGGCATATCAATTTCCTGGAGCTGTTGACAATGCTTCTGGCCCTGAAGAGGTTTCGGCCTTAGTTCAGGGCAAGCATGTGTTGGTCCACACAAACAACACAGCAGCTGTGGCGTACATCAACCACCAGGGCGGTGTATGCTCCTTTCGCATGTCGCAACTGTCCCGCCCTCTCCTGCTCTGGAGCCAGCACAGACTCAAGCTTCTGTGTGCCACTCACATTCCGGGCGACAAGTTTCGCTCCGAGGTAAGTGGAGGCTCCACCCTCAGACGGTCCAGCTGGTTTGGAGTCGGTTCGGCCAGGCACAGGTAGATCTGTTCGCCTTACCAGAATCCACTCATTGCCAGTGGTGGCACGGCCTGACCGAGGCCCCCCTCGGTACAGATGCATTGGCACACAGCTGACCAAGCGGCTCACGCAAGCACGCTTATCCCCCAGTGAGCCTTATTGCACAGACACTGTGCAATGTCGGGGAGGATACAGAACAGATTCTTCTGGTAGCCCTGTTTCGGCTAAACAGAACCTGATTCTCAGAGCTCGTGCTCCTATCATCAATCCCTCCCTGGCACATTCCTCTGAGAAAGAACCTCCTTTCTGAGGGGATGGGCACAATCTGGCACCTGCGCCCAGATCTCTGGAACTTCCATCTATGGTTCCTGGACGCAACCAAGAGGACTCCAGAAACTTTCCACTCGCAGTGGTAAGCACCCTTATGCAGGCCAGAGCCCCCTCCACTAGGCGGCTGTAGGTACTGGAAATGGCACTGGTGTTCTTCCTAAGAGAAGAACCCACGGAGATGCGGCATCAAATCTGTGCTAACCCTCCTCCAAGGAGGCCTGGATAGGCACCTTTCTGCTTCTACACCCAAGATCCATGTGGCAGCTAACAGTGACTTGGTGGAAGGCAGGTCGATGGGGGAACACGATTTGTTACCAAATTCCTTAGAGGTGCCCGGAGGTTGAACCCTCCCAGGCTGCACCACATCCCTTCTTGATCTATCTGTGGTCCTTCAGGCCTACAGTAAAATCCGTTGAGCCCCTTCAGTCAGTTGGTTTCTGTGCCCTCTTCATGGAGACGGCTTCCCTGACTGCGCTTACCTCTGTTAAGGAGCAGGAAATCTTCAAGCCCTCTCCGTCAACGTTTCATGCCTGGAATTTGGGCCGGTGAACTCTCATGTTGTTCTGAGAACCCGACCTGAATATGTGCCCTCTCTAACAGACATCTGTAGAGCTGCAGGTTGGGCTACACCTAACACATTCGTCGGATTCTCTAATCTGCGAATGGAACCAGTGTCTTCCGGAGTCCTAAATGCAAGCTCCCGGACTCAGGTATGGTGTAGAGCTTGCTATAACGCTTCCCCCTTAGGGCGATTACGCTTCTTCAGTTCACTGAGTTTCCCCAGGTGAACCCTGAACTACTCCTTCCATCATTCTAGCACATTTCACGTAGCCAAGTTTGTCGGAGGAACTTGCTATTAGAACCCAATACAGGGTAGGTTGCCACATGTGAACTCTTGTACTGGGTTAGTGCTCCACATGTAGTGGCTCCTCATGCGGCCCCATGTGTATATATTTTCCATCTATATTCCCTTGTGATGTGGTGTTTCCCCTGAGACAGGCTCTGTCTCTATGTTCTGAGTTTCGGTAGTCTCTCCTTATGTGGAGCCCACCTCAGAATTCTCCCTATGTAGCACTCCCTCTGTGAGTCCTCAGGTGGTTTTTCACATGTTACCTCCCCTTCGGTAGGATGTGATCTCCGTGGTGGCATTCCTCCCTCAGGAGGAACAGCCACCATCCCAGCGTTCTTGCCAAGATTCTCAGCAATTTTTTTACTACGAGGAAAGGCTGAAGGACCTCTGCCTTATGGTGGCTTTCCAGTGAGAGAGCAGGTCCAGTTCTTGGGCGTTGGAAGGTCACGAAGTGGTGAGGTGCATTTATTCCACACGTTGGCTTGTTGATATCTGCGCCCTCGTTCACTCGTGACACAGTCCAGCAGTTGTGGAGTGTAGTATAGGGACCCCTAGTGTCACTCGACATAACATTGGAGTGAACGACAGATAGGGAATGTCTCGGTTATGTATGGTAACCCTCGTTCCCTGATGGAGGGAACGGAGACGTTTTGTCCCTCATGACACAACTCCGAATTGCCTCTGAGTGGATTGAGACGCCCTCGACTCCTTAGAACGGAACAAGTGAGCAGATGCCACGCTGGCCTATTTATACTCGGATACCCGGGGCGTGGCCAGCTATGCAAATTCTGCACACCCAGTTTCATTGGCCTTTTCTTAATGCTGTCAGAGGTGTTTGGGCTCCCAAGAGCGACCCCTAGTGTCGTACACTCGACACAACATCTCCGTTCCCTCCATCAGGGAACGAGGGTTACCATACGTAACCGAGACTTTTCTTGAGCAGCAAATCAGCATATTAGCTTATTAGTTTCTGAAGGATCATGTGGCACTGAGGACTGGAGCAATGGCTGGTAAAAATTCTTGCCTTTACAGAAATAAATTAAATTTTAAAATGTAATGAAATAGAAAAAAAAATAATTCTAATAATATTTTACAGTATTACTGTATTTTACAACATTTCTAATGACATGAAGCCTTGTTAAGCACAAAAGACTCCTTTTAAAAAAATCATACTGACTCCAGTGTATTTCAAATACAAGAGCAATGTTTTGGTGGTGCAGCATAAAAGTTGCTAAAGTGAGGTTTACTAATGGGTCTATGAGTTCTGCCCACAATCAGAAAGAGCCATTAGCTTTGCTTTGCTTCACTTTCCTTTCAATATCTCCTAAATCCACTTTTTTTCTGGCAAGCTGATGTGAAGATATATCCATTCTGTCTGCCTCTTAAACTGAACTCAAGAGACAGAGGAAGATAGAGCAGAATAGAGAGAGTCAGGAGACTGAGGCAAAGAGTGATAGTGGTGCATTAAAAGGCAGAGCACATACAGTGCAGAGCCACATTCATTATTCATTAGCTAAGTTACCACGTGTAGTATAATTAAAACACAAAATCTTTGTCTAAAACAGAAACTGCTTTACTAGAAGTTTCTACACTGAGCTCTGAAAATCATTTCTAACATTAGAGATGTCATACATAGCTAGGTTGTCTGAATGTACATCAGGCATTCAAAGAGGAATCTTTCGATGGTGGTGTGTCACTGCACACATACTACAGATGTGGCAGATTCAGTGTTGCCATGAGAACTTGGCGTTTTGCTTTGTGCATCTGCTTAAATGAAACTCGATGATTGTGGAAGGCAAAAATAGAGCAGCCAAGAAGAGTGAGGAAAAATACAACAACGGCCTGACCCTCCTGGTTGGGCACAAATGAAGGAGCCACAGCTAGCATGGTGCTCATCCCGTGCATACAGATTGCATTACACAGCCAATCCACTCAAAGAGCCTTTGCTCCTCTAATGCACTGACATGCCTTAGTGTGTGGAAGCGGCCAGTTTCACTCAGTTAAGTGGTCCCCCATGGTCGATTAATACAAGGGAGACTGTTTTACTCATCAACCACCATGCTCAATATCGATGAAGGCCCCGTTAGCGAGACACCAGCCTTTGTCATTTTCACACCTACCATTGTTGCTCTCTGAAAAAAGTGGGACATATAGTAGCTGACGCTTCTTATATTGACTCGCGGCGGATGAACCGAGGCCTGTGTTTAAGCGGTCAAATGAGATGGGTGGCTGGTGATGACAATCTGTTTGATTAATTTAGCGACGTATGGAACGCCCTCATTTGTTTGCACTCCTGTCAGCAGAGGGATTATCCAGCTGGACACTCGGCATCCATTTGCGGGAATGAGATGTGGCTGAAGCGCCGCCTCTGCCGAGGTATCTATCACACCGACACGGCGCTGTCACATACAAAAAACATGAATTACAATGTGAGCTTCTGCTGCACGTGCGTTCGAGCGGCAGCACTCTCTCCACCTAAGTGAATGTGCTACAGCAGCCCAACATCTTACTTCTGGTGAAGAAACATGGTGTGAAAGCAGCACACTGCCCCAAATCTCATTCAGCACACCTACATGTTCCTGTGAGCTATGTTTTTCACTGTTCAAAACAAATATTTCCGCCTAGTCATTAACCTTAATGACTGCACAACACAGACAATGCAGAAGAGAGCTAGGGAGGCAAACAGTGGTAACCATTACTTTCCCTGCTTGAGATGACGATAGGAGCAGCTGAGGGCCTCCAAGCTATAATCTGACTGTGGCCGTATAGTCTCCTCCGTCATTAGTATTGACTCTGCATGAAGCCTGGCCAATTGAAACACTCAGCTGCAAGCATGCCGGCACACATAAATCCAGGGTGTTTCAAGCCCCTGAGTGGCTCTCTGAGGAGGCCGGTACATTACCTCAATTCGTTCTGTTTTCCAATTTCATAAAACAACTGGAATATTTGGAGAGTGTGGTAGAACCTCTGACAGAAACCAACTGAAGTGGCTTAGGATGAAATCAATTATGATGAAAGAATTTCTAACCTTTTCAGGAATATTTTTTAAGAATCACTAAACAGATCTGCTTCTAAAATCTGGCTAGATGAGTAAAATTTGAAGCCTATGACCACACATCAACTGCTGTGTATATTACCATTTACCATTTTTATTGCCACTGACTGTCCATTTTGTTTAGCTGAAGACTGATGTGAATCACACTAAGATGTTTAGATACAGATTTTAATACTCTCAAAAAATACACACAGTTAGAGTAAAGAGTAAATGTATTTTTGCAGCACTATGTTAGATATAAACAGAATACATTTAATGTCCTAGATATTTATGGAATATAAATTTATGCCTGACAACTTTTGATATATAATTCTGCATGTGATGACTCATACATTGAAATAATATTCACAAGTTGTGAAGATTACACTGGCGACTGCACTGAGAATCAACTCATTAGTTTTGGTTAGCAAGCTATTTAGTTATTGTGAAAATTGCAGAAAATTATACTGTACTCTTTTGCACACATATGCCAAAACACATTTAATTTACTTAAATTAATAAGAATCTGGTGTGAACAAGAAACTAATTTTCAGTGATGTGAACAATCAGTCTCCCTTTAGAACTGAATTGAAAGCCTGTTTAATTTCAGTGAATTTAAAAGAGGTGGTAAACAGGTTATAGAATTGCAATTTCAATTTGAATGTAACAAAGCAGACTTGAAGTAAATTAAAATTCAAATAAGTTAATATGACTGCAATTTTTGACAAATTTTGTCAAGAAACAAGTTTTCAAAGCCTTGAAATTTGAAGTTTTACAGGCCTTAAAGTCTGCGTGAACCAGAAGTTGCTGCCCACTATTTCAGGGTCAACTAAAACTGAATATTGAATAAATGCTTAAATTAAACTTGACGCAGAAGTGCGGAAATAAATGTTCAGAATTTTATTAAGAATTACCATGACAAAACTTTTTTGGTAACACTTTCTATGAAGCCCACATTTATAATACATTATAAGGGTATTCTTAATGAATGTATAATGCATTCTAAAACACCTTATAATATGTTATATCATCTTATGAATATTCATAAGAACAGTTTCAATGTATTATAATATTTACTTATTTGTAGTTATAGCATAAGAGTATGATGATTTATGATACACGACAAACACGTTGCATTCACTTAAGTTACAATGGATTATTTTTCTCATAATGTATTATAAGTCTCATATCTTGCCATTTTTCGTATGCTACTTTACTTAAAGCAATCAATGACCACTTATAAGTATGGTTATAATAATAATATATTTTTTTTTCTCAAACAGCCTGATATAAGATCAGATGAATGTGTAAAATGACACATTTGCTTCTAACTATTTTTACTGTAATATCAGTTTGATTATTTTGATGGTACCCTTTAGTCACCTGTTGATTAGTAACTCTGCAACTATGTCAACTAGCAGTCATAGGAGTATTAGTAGCATGTCTGCTAAATATATGCTAACACTTTATTTTGATGGTTCCCCAAAAGACAAACTGACTATAAGTAACTTTACAGGTACATCAACATTCTACCTACCCTAACCTTAACATAAGCCTACTGATACTCTGAGAGTTAGTTGACATGTAGTTGCAAAGTTGCTTATAGTCAGGAAACTAAGGCGAGCATTAAAATAAAATGTAACCTAACATATAAACATTGCAATTTTTTCAGTTGAAATTATTAACTAGCTCACATCAAAATTAATATTAGCCTCAGAGGGAACACTCAAATAACACTCCACACCTAATCACTTAAAAGATGTAGTAAGATACTGTGCAGATCTTAAATATACAATGTCAAGATATATTGCCCATTACAAATGTAAAATAAGATTTAATATGTTTTTTTAAAATGCATGATGCATTCATTATAATGCCTTAAGAATACCCTTATAATGTATTATAAATATGGAATTCATAGAAAGTGTTACCAACTTTTTTTTTCAGTGGATTAACCTGGATGGATTAATTGTTCACCTCAAGACTAGCAATGTGCGCTAACAAAATAAGTAAAGTCCATTTTGATTTCATGATTTTACAGATTTGACAGAATAGTATGACAGAACGACAGAATGATTAATATATAGATCAACAGACATAGAACAACAGACATACTATGGAAGCCAGTGTCTGCCGCTGAATAAAAACGGTAACTGCGAGTTTAGATTTTTTTTTTTTTTTTTGTCAGAATTGTGAGATACAAACTCACAATTCTGACCTTTTTTTCTCAGAACTGTGTAATATAAACTCTGAATTACTTTTTCTTGCGAATGCAAGATTATATCTTGCATTACAGACTTCAAAACTCACAACTGTGAGTTTATATCATGCAATTCTGAGAAAAAAGTTAAAACTTCAAGTTTATATCTCACAATTTTGAGAAAAAGACCATAGACAGACAAACAGTTAATAGATGCTTGCTACCTGGTCCCATGGAAAAAACGTACCTGGGGCCACTTTTTCACAAGACGCGAAATATGTAAAAATAACTACATATCACTGCAGTTTCCAACAGAAATGTCCACTGAGTAGCATCCAACCAAAAGAGTGTTTGTTTTTTTTCCCCGGAACAGATGAATGTACATATGGTATGGTTTAAGGTAAAGGCTAGAGGATATACAGATGTACAGTACAATAATTATTGCATTATTGTAAGGGGTAGGTTTAGGGTTGGAGTAGGTGTACACGTTAATAAAACACAATATAATTGGCAGAAAATGTAATTTATTTGACGTTTTAAAACAACGTACCTTCTGCAGTACACCTAAACTTACACAATAGTAAATGAACAAAAGCATATGTGACGTAAAAATGCAGTTGCAAGCATGCCATTTTAGCTTGTTTTTGGAGCTCTCATCTTTCAGCTCTTTCATCGTAAGTCATGTTTTTAAAGGAATTCCAAGATTTCCACATCCTAAGTCCTACCCTTACTGTGTTAAAAATACAGTGTTGATAGCATGATTTGTCAGAACACCGGAAAGCGAAACATATGGAGCTGTAATCGTAATTGTGTATGAAAACTTTTGGAAACTGCATCGATATGTACTTATTGCTACGTATTTTGCATCTCACGAAAAACTGCCCCCAGGTACGTTTTTGTCATGAGACCAAGTTGGATGCTTTATTGATTAAATGGCAATATGCTCACCTAAACCAAGAGCATCAAGAGTGAATGTATTTACATTTTCACTGACGCTCAACCACTCTGTCCAGACACTGTCTTATGGATAGCAGTACATCTCAGTATACGCCTGCCGAGATGCCAAGCTGTTTCGATCTATATCCACCTCTGCCATCATTTTAGGAGAGTCTTTCGGTTGGCACATGTTTTTTATTGTGGAACAAGCTTCGACCCGGACCCTGTCACAACAGTATGTATTCTAGGAAGTCTGTGATTTATCAGCCTCAAAGACACGGATCTCTTTGACACACTTCTGTTTGTGAATCCAGGCCAACTGATCTGAGAGGCTTGAAAAAGCCAACTGCCTTCAAGTTCCTCTCCCATATCCGAAATATGCTGAGAGTGGGAGAAGACATCCTCTAGGGGAGGGGAGGGTGGCTGTTTTGAAAAGGGGTTCCAATATAATGAGCAACCCAGATTTGTACTGTGCCTTCCACGGCGGCGATGACAAACATACAGTGCAATCAAGGCAAAGTGATATTTATAAGCTGAGCTGAGCTGAGAACACCTCCCTCTCTGTCTCCACTGACTAATCTCACTGAGCAGTACAATTTATGCCATTTGGCTCATCTGTAGGATATAGTGTTGACATAGGATTTCTGAATTAACAATCAACACAGAGGCTGTCGCTATTGTGTGACAGCACAATCTCCATGCCGGCTCTGACTGAACCTGCAAAGCTGGAGCATTTCAAACACACAGACATTTATTACAGTTACCGAGGCCTGAGGGCATGGGAGTCAATTTTCATTTTCACTAAAATGAGAGGTTTGCTTAATAAGCTGCTCAAAGGACCTATCTCCATAGATTTAAAATGCACGAACTCTAACCCCTCCGTTCCTATGCATCTGTGCAACACCCTGGCTCCTCTCCAGTGCACCAAATGTCTCTCAGAAAGGGTTTTCGCGTCCGCGTATGGCATTAGACATCTGCTGCAGAACTAAAACCAGTGCGGCATGTTCGCTCCATCATTCATCTGTAGCCATTTGGGCTGCATCCCGTTCCCCAAGACCTACATCTTTTTCTTACGTAATTCACATTAGGCGATCAGGCGGACTAATTATGAATCACAGACTGATATCTACATCAACAATTGATTCACATTATAAAAGAGACGATGGAGGGTCTAAAATGCGCTCAAGCAAGAAACATCAATAGAGCGCGCTTATATATCAGTTCTCACAGCTTCACAGGTCTATAAAAGAAGCCATTTTGGATGGATCTAATTGTTAGCTTGTGTCACTACGCAGGGTAGCTCATTACATATATGCTTGATGAATTTCGCTATGGGTCCAAGCGGGATTTGAACCCGTGACCCCAATATTACTCGGCAGGCAAGTAGGCAATGAGCAAGGAAACCAGGTTAGGCCATTCCAGGAGCACATTCACCTCAGCGCGGTCTAAATTGTTAAGGGAGATCTACTGTGACAACCAACATACTGCAGGTAATAAACCACGGTATCTTCGCTCCAGTACAAATTCGCAGAAGAGTAATGTGAACAGGCATTCACAGAGGCCACATGACCCAGCAACAGCCTTCGGTGATTCCAGAATTATCATCAGCAAGAATCTGCCACTGGAGACCTTATTAAATATAAACATAAAGCCTGAATAAAACACATAAAAACCAGAGGGTTTCTTCATAGCTCAGTCATCCTGGGTACTAGATCAGATATGAGGATTGTTAAAAGTTACAGGATAAACAAAGCTTTACAAGCTTGTGCCTTGTAGCCTTGTGTCCAGTATTTTTTAGCAGAGTAATTATTTAATTCATTGGCAGTACTCATGCATGAAACTTTTAGACGGAAACACTTACAAAGACTTGCAATAAACTGACTGACTACACTGAAAAAATGTGCTATTAAATTTCACAAATAATTACAAAGAAACTTTGAATTAAACATGAAATTTTAAAGTAGAAACACATTTTATTTACAACTTACAAAATTCATTTTTATAGTTTATCTTTTCTATTATGGTATAATGTAGATAATATTGTCTTTAAACAGATAGATTTCATTAATAACCAGAAAAGAATTGAACGTTTGTTGTTGCCATTTCACAATAGCTGACATAAGCATGAATTTATCTAACAAGTGCTATCGATTCTACAGTAACGGTCCAAAGGTCAAGCATTTATCTAAAGAGGAAGTCAGACATTTATCCCACTTAAAATTCCATCATTGTACTATTGTTACTTTAAATTCTGCTGGGACAGTAATAGGGACGCCTCACGATTAATAAAACGCCATTTTTAAAGAGAAAGCAAGTGTGGCTGTGTGTTTGGCAGAAGTAGGGCTCACTGCTGGCTGGATTATATCTTGTCTAACAGCACTTCCTCTGACCCGAGAACAGTACACCAGCGGTGCGGTCATTCATTCGGCCTCACTGCATTAACACTCCAGCACTTAGAGAAAAAAAAATGACATTTACAAATTTGCCACAATGCAATCCTTATCGTTTTTACTAGTACATCTTGTGCATCTTTACAAGAAGCTAGTCTATACAATGCCTTCAGTCTATGTCATTAAACTTTTTTTAATTTGCACAGCTTGACCCACATTAGAGATTGTCTTTATGAAGCATCAGGGTGGGCAGAAGCATTTCAACTGCTTCATTTTTCTCTAAATGGCAGAGATTACGGAGGTTAATGTGTGCGATATTGGCTAAATGCTCTCGTTTACAGGCTTCTCCTTGCCTTAGGGGAACTGAATGGTATCTGGCGTTTTTTTGGCTCAGCAGATACATTCAATACATTAACACTCATCTTCATGACAGCACACCAGTGCTTGCATTACACATTGAGCCTTGTTTCTTTAAACTGCTTCTGACATGTTATCAATCAAAAAAGAGATGGGGATAAGGAATGTTCAGTCCAAGAATTAATTTCCGGTCACAATCATATAAACAAGAAGGATGTTTTCTTGCAAATTAATATAATGATTTTTTTTTTTAATTGTGACCCCAAGTGGATATGTGATTTTAATCACACATTTAATTTTAGAGAATTAATTTTCTCTAAAATACTGTAATTGAGCTATTTGATGCTTTCATTTAAGCTGGCTAAGATGATTATGGTCCACAGTGGACTGGAAATGCTCAGAACATCTGTCATGGATTATTTGCAGTGAAAGGGAAAGTTAAAGCCCATTTAGTATATTTATCTAACACAGAGAGAATCTTTATTATATCTGCAAGCATTAGCTTGTCAAATATTGTTGCTGCTCTTTTATTATTGCAACTCTTTTAGAAGCTTAAGAATGCTTGAAGGAAAGTATGCATTAAGGACATCCATAAAAACGTGAATTGGTGCATTCAACTTTTTATAAAAACGAAATTAGCCAATACTTTTGTCTACCTACTGAACACAATGCAATAATTATCGCCACTCATTTTATAACCTTCTCATAATGTTTTCTCTCTCCATAAACAGTAATGGGTTTCAGCACCTTCCCAAAAAAGACAGCTCCTCAATCCTCAACACCACTGGTGAAGCAACAACCCACGAATCCATGAATCATCCATCATAAATTACGTAAGCTCTCTCAAAAACCAATACATGGCACAGAAGCTCTTCCAATGAATCAGACTTGCATATAGTGTCCATTACAGCCCCTTAGTGAAGTTCTGAAGCCTTGTGAGGGTTGAATGTTAAATGCAGATTAACACCAGTGTGAGCTGCCAGCCTTCCTGGAACTTCCTGTTGTTTTTTTTTTTTAAATCACAAATTAATTATAAAATGGGTTATGATGCAGTATGTTAACTAATAACATTTACTTATGCGGTATTCAGGAAGCCTCAAAAAGTCACTGGGGTCTATTAGAAGCAATGAGGAACAGTTGTGTCGACCATCATGGATACACTGCCTCTTTCCCCTTGTCTCTTTAGAGCATAGCAATGCACATGTGAACAGAATATGAATGACCCAACGCCATATTCTAGCAAAAGTAATGGTAAGTAGAGCAACAGAAAAGCATAAGACAGCTGAATAAATATCCCTAAATCTACCACATCACAGCCATTGAAATAATGCAAATCATAAACCCCTGCAGCACAGATGCATAGATAGATAGACAGATAGATAGATAGATAGATAGATAGATAGATAGATAGATAGATAGATAGATGGGAACAAATTCAAAAGATGAAACGCATCCATTCAACGTCAACTTAATAAGAAAACAGGTTCGCTTTAAAACTGCACAGACTGGTTCGATTAGGCTACGGTTCCTTACCCATTTCTGTCAGGAAATGCGAGCTGAGAGGCGATATCAGTAAATGGGAGCATCACTGCAGCCCTCACAAAACCCCCAGTTCATGTAGAATCCATGCACGATGTACGGAGATGCAAGTAAGAGCAGCGCGCTCTAAAGCGCTCGGTGAGCTTTGACAAAGCAAAGCAGGTGCAAAAAGGGGGAGGGGGGCTGGAAGAGAACAAATCTTGTACAAAATCTGTAAAGAAATGGGGGATAAATCTACCACCGTTGATATGTTGTGCTGGACACATAAAATAAGCCTAGTATCCACATCCGGGAAGGAAATGTCTAAACCACATGGGTTTTCAACAGCCTCCCTTTGGGTAAAATCCAGTAGAGTTAGTACTTGCTAGGTTTGTCTGATGGAGATGTGCCCTTTAAAACCACTGCCATACGCCGCCGTTCTTCAACGCGTACTGGCCCCATGCTCCTCAGATCTTGCACACATCCACCACCGCAGTCCATAGATGCAACACAACGTGCTGACTCCGCTGAATGCTGTTGAATGTGTTACAGCATCACCTCAGAGCCTCCTTGAGTGTGCACTCCTTCCTCTCGCCTTCATCATTTCTCGTGAGCGATGTCCACTGCAGAGCCTCCTCAAAGTTGAGCCGTCGGCTCGACTGAATACTTCAGTCACAACATCCAGCGATAACGATTTAATTCGTGTAGCTAAGGGACCTTCTTGCTAATTCTGCCGTTTAATGTCAGCGTACCAAACTTAATGCGTTCCCTTCGTGAATCTCAGCTCAGCTCGTCTGGGCTCATTTGAAGCGACGTTTGTTTGGCGCTGCAGTTTTCTGCTCCTTTCGTATTGCTTATAAATCGCTGTTGCGCCGGTCAGCTCTGTGTTTCGTCAGAAAATGTAAATAGAAAGTGTAAGCACACGGACAGAGGCGCCGTCTGTGAAAATGTGGTTTAGGAGAAAGGAATATTTGCAGAGACTGACGGATGATGTATTAAACCTGACACTGCGCGTTTGAAACGCATCTGTTGCTGAACGATGCGCATCACTGTGTGAGCGCGCAGTCTTTAGTTACTCATTTCGTCTAAAAGCCAAAAACAGCAGCGTGATATCTTTATTTAAACTTGGCTTTATTATAATGTGTGGATTTTCTCCGTAATGTTTTTTTTTCCTTCTTATTTTTTGGCACAAATTGATGTGGGATTGCCACCTACCGGCATGCATCGCCCTCTCGATATTTCTGTTCTCTGCCAAGCATCAGCAGGATAACACTACAGTTCTAAATTGTATATTTAGGGAAGCATACTGTATCTTAATGAACACAAATAATTATTTTAATTTTATAGACCTATATTAAAAGTAATTATACACTACCAGTCAAAATATTTGTAATGTTTAGAATTCTCTTCTGCTCACCAAGCCTTCATTTATTTGATCCAAAATACAGCAAATGCAGTAATATTGTGAAATAGTTTAATTTTTAAAATAACTGCTTTCTATTTGAATATATTTTAAAACGTAATTTATTCCTGTGATCAAAGCTACATTTTAAGCATCATTATGCCAGTCTTCAGTGTCACATGATCCTTCATTCCTTCAATCATTCAAATATGCTGATTTGCTGTTCAAAAAACATTTATTATTATTATTATTATTATTATTATTATTATTATTATTGTTATCATTAATGTTTAAAACAGTTGAGTACATTTTGTCAGGATTCTTTGATGAATAGAAAGATAAAAAAAAAAAAAGTTACAAAATATTATACACTATACCACTCAAAAACTTGGAGTCAGTATAATTTTTATGAAAGACATTATAGAAATTAATACTTTTATTCAGCAAGGATGCTTTAAATTTATCAAAAGTGATAATAAAGACATATATAATGTTACAAAAGACTTCTGTTTTAGATAAATGCTGTTCTTCTGAACTTTCTATTCATCAAAGAAACTGGAAAAAGTCATAATAATATAATAATAATAATAATAAATGTATAAATGTTTTTGAGCAGTAAATCAGAATATTAGAATGATTTCTGAATGATCATGCGACTGGAATAATGATTCTAAAAATTCAGCATTAAAAGGGTCATCAGATGCCCATTTTCCACAAGTTGATATGATTCTTTAGGGTCTTAATGAAAAGTCTATAATATACTTTGGTTAAAAATTCTTAATGGTTGTGTAAAACAA
>JAHKKF010526288.1:0-40196 GCA_019740295.1 Labeo calbasu
ACACACACTTGTATATGCGGTGTACGGTCTTTCTGTGGGTGTAGGTAATGGTTTTTATGTTGTACAAACTGTATTTTCTATACCCTTACCCCAAACCTACCAACTTAATGCTTTTTTACATTTTTAAAAACCTAATTCTGTATTTCATTCTGATTTATAAGCTATTTTCCACATGGGGACCAAAAGGTCCCCACCTATCCTTGTGTATATGTATATATCATTAAGTAGCCAAAAGTGTTTATTTAAGAATTACATAATATTTGTTAATCTGATCTGCTAATATTTATTATAGCCTAGAGTGATATTAAGAACGTCGGCTTATGTTGTATCTCCATAGTAACACACACCACACAATACTTACCTGCGAAACAAGCTCTGTAATATAAAACACACGTAGTTTTACCCGCAAATGCACGGTTATGAAAGAAATGAGAGGAGCGCAGCTGCGCCAGTACAGGTGAGACGACAGACGTCACGTGACATGAGGTTCAACGTCCAGGTGGGACGGCGGGACTCGGTTCAATTCAGACAGTTGCTGTACATGACGGGACACACAACAAACAATAACGAGCTGGCATGTAGTTCATGGAATAAATATCAAATCTCTTCATCATGAAGTCAAGCGATGGATTAACAGATGATGGAAAGGTAATTAATCACTTCACAATGAATTTTTCACCTGAAGTCTACAAAAATACTTTTTAATGTGGGAAAACAACATGTGTCATTATGTGCCACTGCACTACAGATGACGACTGTCACACTTTCGACTTGATATCGTCGTTTTTATTCTTAAAATATAGCTTGTATTAAACATATTAATGTTCTTTATTTTCGTCTTTATTGCTTATACAGATTACTGTTTTGTCTTGTATCTACGTCTCGACTTTGAGTTTAAGGTGAGGAATATTTAACATTTATATGGCTGATATGTGATTCCAGCATTATTCTTTTTATAAGCGAGTTGCTTTGAATACACAAAGAGAAGCCATTACTTGCAGATGAAGTTATGCATTTGATTTGAGAGGCAGTAACTCGCCTAACTCGCAGTGTGACTTCTAAAAAGTGAAGGAAGGATTTTAGGAATTTACATGTGACATAATAGAAAGACACATGGGGCAAACTAATCTTTCCCATTATTTAAACAATATATTCATGTTGAGCTGTAAGTGTTGGTAATATTACCATTTGATGGAATAATTGTATTTGGTCTTATCATTTACAGATGTAAATATATATATATATTAAATTGTATTATAATACAATATATATATACCACAATTTTACTTTATTTTTGTTTTTAGTCATGCAAATTAGTGTTTTATGTGGCATTTTATGTTGTTTATGGCAATACTGTATCTCATGTGTGTTTACGGTACCTCTATACAGATTTGTGACCAGCCACAGCAACTGTATTTATTACATGAATAAAAACAGTAATAAAGAAATTTAACATAAAAAATGTGGTTAAAGCAGCAACATCAAAAATAATTGATGTTATTTAAGTCAAATGTTCTATGTAACATCTAAATACATAGTTTACAATAACAAAACTATATGTAAGTGCTAGATGAGGCAGAAATAGGTCAGTAAGATTGCATTTGCAGCTCACCACTTTACAGTGTAGGAACGACCAGGACAGAAATGGCTTCTTAACAATTCTTAACTTGTGTTTCACGTGTGGTTCATAGGTTTATTATTTTTACCACTTTTCCTTTCTTTTGCAGTCTCATAGGTAGTTGTTCTGTTGTAGTGGTTTCCATCGTAAAGAGAAGGCATCTCAATGAACAGGTGAGTCACAAAGACATGAGAAAAAAATGTCACGTTGTTTGAGTTTCAGTGTTTTTATATATATATATTTTTATATTTTTATTGCAGTTTTAGGGGTTTTTAGTACATCAAGTTACGAGCTGAAATAAAACGTTTTATATTTATTTTAGTTAATGTTTATTTTATTTAAGGAAAAGGATTTTTTTTTGCGGTTTCAGTTTTGGTTCCCTATAATAACCCTGATAGGTATGCAATAGTGAAATGTCATCTTAAGGAACAAATCTGATTAAACCACCATTCTGTAAAAAAAAAAATCATAAAAGATAGGTCACAACGTACCGTATTTTAAATTTTGCACACTACTGCATCATGTTTTATGGTTAACGGAAACATCCATAAAATTACAGGATAATGTCTTGGCAGAAAACTACCAGTGCAATGTCTCTAAATAAGCACGTAAAATGCCTACTTGAAAACTTCCAGCGGATAACCTGAACTACAAATCGACTGAAATGAGGCAGAATTTGATGGATCTACACTCCCCAGTTGAAGCACATTTAGAGTACATACATTCCCCACTATTGCTGCAAATGTCAACTGTGATGGTCAATATTGGCTAACAGTGTCCCTGTGCACTCAAACGAAGTCCTTTGATTACATCACTGCATACATTTCTCTTCATCAGCATCACACCCTTTAGATAACTCCTTTGCAAAGTTCACAAAAGCATTAGCAAAATATTTCTTCTGCAGTCCCATTGAATCAGGCCTTCGTTTGCAGATATGCAACATTTTTTAATGTTTCTCTGTCATTGTTCTTGTGTTACAGGCAAAGCCCCTTCTTCAGCTGGCGCTGGCAGATTTCCTGGCTTCGCTTGTTTTGATGATCACCACCATAACTAATTTACTCGATGAAAATTGGCTGTTCAGTGAAAGGATGTGCGTGCGTGGATTGACTTTGTCTTTGGTGAGAAACTGCAGACATAGGAACATGAAATCAATGCGGATAAATAAATATCTCTGGAGTGTACAACACATCGCCCTGTACAAAGCCTTGTTATGCACAGCTTCCTTGAGCGGCTAAGAAATAAACATCTCTGTGATAGTGAGACGTTGGTGTCGAGTTACACACTAGATGTTCATTCAGTGCTTTGTAGATTTTCTGCATTGCAACAATTGAAGAACCTCATGTATGCACGTATATAACACTGAGTCATGCACTGGCCTGTAAAACCCTCATTTATAACTGAGTTGACACAGTGGCACAGTAAAAACTTGAGTTTATTATTTACTTATTTAGGTGGATACATACTGAGAGGTCACCACGGTAAAGACACTGTTTATTAATACTGCTTAAAATACAGTCAAAGGTTTGGACACAGATTAAAAAAACACTACTAGCCAAAAGTTTGGAATAACTTAGATGTTTTTTTAATGCTCACAAAGACTATATTTGATCAAAAACACAGTAAAAACAGTTTTCTATTTTAATCAGTTTTAAAATGTAATTTATTTCTGTGATGCAAAGCTGAATTTTCAGCATCGTCACGTAATTCTTCAGTGTCACATGTTCCTTCAGAAATCATTTTAATATGCTGATTTGCTCCTTAGTTATTAATAATAGTTCGTATTATCATCAATGTTGATAACAGCTGTGCTGCTTAATATTTTGCTACATTTTTATGATACATAACAATGATGCATTTCTTTTCAGGACTCTTTGATGAGTAGAAAGTTTAAAAGAACAGCTTTTATCTGAAATAGAAATATTTGTAACATTATAAATTAATTTACTATCACTTTTGATCAATTTAGTGCATCTTTGCTGAATTAAGCTATGAATTTCTTCTTTTTTAATGGTATTTACTCCAAACTTTTGAGTGAATATATAATATGAATACTAATATATAATATACATTTATATATGATTAAATTAAATTATATTGCTATATTATTTTATACATTATATAAATTGCATTCATGCACAATTCATATTTGTCAGAACTAATTTGAAGCAATGCCTTTAAACTGAATGGTCACGTCAAAACTGAAATCAAACAAAATCAGTCATGTGTGTCCAAACACAGTGGAGTTTAAGCATTAACTCTCTGTGTCTTCCCAGGCCTTCTACTGCATCTCGTTTCTGCTCATCATCATTTATGCCTGTGAGTCCGCACATGCGTTTCAAGGATGGAGGGAAAAACCACAGCAGGAAGCATTTGAAACGCAGGTGAGCCAGGTTTTTCCTCATGAACATACACTCTCTGTCACTGTTGTCACTGTTAAATCAGATCAGTGTCACTATTACATAACATGACAGCGTGAATGTTTACTGACGCAGCAGTTTGGCAGAGTCTGAGACCTGTCAGGCTGTGCCACATTCCTCCCGCATCTTCTTTAGAACGGCACATACAATTATTTCCATGCAGTACATTTCTAAGAAATACCCTAGGAGTTTTTTTCCTACCTGATTTAACCCTTGAGAACACTAAAATGTTTTTTGTAACCTAATGTCGTCTTATTAAATATTTATAATAATACTCAAACTCTTGTTCATTTAGATCAGTGTAATTATTGTTAACTAAAACTAAAACCATTACAAACATTTTTATTACTTAAAATAAACAAAAAATTATTTTATTTTAGCTAGTTTCCAACATTTCTCATTTTTTTTAGTTTAATATGAAATAGCTCAAGTAAAACTAATAGATAATAAGAACTATATACAAATATTTATAAAAAAGAAAAAGTGTAAATAGAAAATAGAAAAATCTCATTTATAATATGAATATGATACTAAAATCACAGATTTATATTTTTACAGATATTTTTATGATTATTGTCTATTTGTTAGTTGTTGATTTATTTTATATATATATATATATATATATATATATATATATATATATGTATATATGTGTGTGTGTGTGTATGTTTATTATATGTATATATATATATGTTCATTATATGNCAGATATTTTTATGATTATTGTCTATTTGTTAGTTGTTGATTTATTTTATATATATATATATATATATATATATATATATATATGTATATATGTGTGTGTGTGTGTATGTTTATTATATGTATATATATATATGTTCATTATATGTATGTTTACAGTATCAGTCAAACGTTTTTGAACAGTAAGATTTTTAATGTTTTTTTAAAGAAGTCTCTTCTGCTCACCAAGCTTGATCCAAAGTACAGCAAAAACAGTAAAATTCTGCAATATTTTTACTATTTAAAATAACTGTAATTTATTCCTGTGATTTCATAGTTGAATTTTTAGCATCATTGCTCCAGTCACATGATCCTTCAGAAATCATTCTAATATTCTGATTTGCTGCTCAAAAAAAATATAATTATTATTATTATTATGTTGAAAAGTAGATTTTTTTTTCAGATTTCTTTGGTGAATAGAAAGTTCAGAAGAGCTGCATTTATCTGAAACAGAAATCTTTTGTAACATTATAAATGTCTATTGTCATCACTTTTAATCAAATTAAAACATTGATGCTAAATAAAATTATTCATTTCTATAATTCATTTCTATAAAAAAAATATACTGACTCCAAGTTTTGAATGGTATGGTGTTTAATGCTACGAAAGTTTTTTGTTTTAGATAAATGCTGATCTTTGGATCTTTCTAGAATCCAGAAAAAAATGTTCTCAACTGTTTTAAATATTGATAATAATAATAATAATAATGACAATAATAATAAGTGTTTCTTGAACAGCAAATCAGCATATTAGAATGATTTCTGAAGAATCATATGACACTGAAGACTGGAGTAATGATGCTGAAAATTCAGCTTTGAAATCACAGGAATTAATTACATTTTAAAATATATTCAAATAGAAAGCAGTTATTTGAAATAGTAAAAGATATTTCCCAATATTACTTCTTTTGCTGTGTTTTGGATCAAATAAATGCTGCCTTGGTGAGCAGAAGAGACTGTATTAAAAAGCTTACTGTTCAAAAACGTTTGACTGGTAGTGTATATACACACACACATACATAGAATTGTTTTTATACTTCTGTTGTACTAATTTTTTATGCATTTATTTAGTTGGCACAGTTATCAAAAAGAAGGAGGAGGTTTTGTCTGACCTATGTCATTGCGTGGTGAGTACTTCAAGTTAGCTTTCATAAATGCATTTAAATACAATTTATGTAAAACTGTACATATGATAAAGTAATGCTTTGCAGTAGTTTTATTGCAGTGTTTATGTAATAATCTGTATGTTTACGTATCGTTGCTTTAGGCTTGTACCAATAATTGGATACGTCATCTACATTTGTACTGTTCAGTATATAGAAGCTACTCTTACGCCAGCACGCAAACCAACGCTGGCACCCTTCAATAAAGGACCTACAGCCAAGTTCTGCAACAGGTGAGAATGAGTCTCTGTACAGTATGTGAGCAGTACGTGCATGTCTGTGTCCTTTTACTTAATTTATGTCTGATTCCTCTTGCAGCTGCATTCTCTTTCTGCATCTCAAAAATGATTCCTGCATAACAGTGGTAAGAAATTTACACACCATCAAACACGCTCAGCTAAATCACCTCTGAAACTGTTCTCATCATGCTGCCTTTTGTCCAACAGGATGTAGCTCATGCTGATTCCATTCGAATTTTCCCATTGAGCAGTGTGCTGATGGTCATCATCGTCTGCACAGTGAGTACACGCACGTTTATGAATGACACTGACTTCATGTTTTGCTTGAAAAGTGTCTTTAAAATAAATACCACATGGTTTGATTTTATTATTTCATAGAATGACATTCAAATACCTTACTGTAGGTGTTTTATGTGTATAACCTCCTTTAATGTGCATCTGTCATCCTGTAGGTTGTGTACTGGAAGTTAGAGAGCTCTTATAGGCATTATAGGAACACAAGCATGATCACAATGACACAGAGACATTCAGGTGGGATTTGGTCCTCAGCTCGATACATGATCCTTGTTATCATTTTCTGCTGGGCACCAGGTCAGTACAATAACACACACGTGTTCTCAAATGCTAATACGTCTATATATTAACCTGAAAGGTTGTAATTATTTTATTGAACTAAACTAAATCTAAGTTTCTTTTTTTCAGCTCTGGTTGTCATCTGTCTGTCTTTTAAAATCAATACAATGAGTGAGATCTTCCCTTTCCATGTCACACAGGTAAAGCATGTTTTCTAAAACAAAATATAAGTATTTATTAAATATATAACACATCTTTCCATCAGTAGTGGGGATTTTCATTTGCTCTTTTAGCACAGTATTAGATCTGTAGCAGATGAGTCATTAAAATGTCCAATCAACCAATTCATAAAAACACTGATTCATTCAGGATCTAAATGAGTGTCTTTCTGTAAAAGTCAGTCATTGAATTGTTCACTCAACCAGTTTGTTCAAAAACGCAGATTGGCAAAAGATTGAAAAAAGTGACTTTCTTTATGAGTAAGTGACTGAATTGTTCACTCAACCAGTACTGTCTACATGAGTGAGTCATTGAATCACTGAAGCACTCAAAAACGCTGATTCATTCAGGAACTAAACAAGTGATTTTCTATATAAATAAGTCATTGAATTGTTCACTCAACCGATTTGTTAAAAACGCTGATTGGTAAAGGATCGAAACGAGTGACTTTCTTTAAGCGTAGGTGATTGAATTGTTCACTCAACCAATACTGTCTGTATAAGTGAGTCATTGAATCACTGAAGCATTCAGAAACACTGATTCATTCAGGAACTAAATAAGTGACTTTCTGTATAAGTCATTAAATTGTTCACTCAGCCAATTTGTTCAAAAACGCTGATTGGTAAAAGACTGAAAAAAGTGACTTTCTTTATGAGTAAGTGACTGAATTGTTCACTCAACCAATACTGTCTATATGAGTGAGTCATTGAATCACTGAAGCGCTCAAAAATGCTGATTCATTCAGGAACTAAACAAGTGATTTTCTATATAAATAAGTCATTGAATTGTTCACTCAACCGATTTGTTGAAAAACGCTGATTGGTAAAAGATCAAAACAAGAGACTTTTTTCTTTATGAGTAAGTGATTGAATTGTTCACTCAACCAATACTGTCTGTATGAGTGAGTCACTGAATCACTGAAGCGCTCAAAAACGCTGATTCATTCAGGAACTAAACAAGTAATTTTCTATATAAATAAGTCATTGAATTGTTCACTCAACCGATTTGTTCAAAAACGCTGATTGGTAAAAGATAGAAACGAGTGACTTTCTTTATGCGTAGGTGATTGAATTGTTCAAGTTACTTTCTTTACGAGTCAGGAACTAAATAAGTGACTTTCTCTATAAGTAAGTCATTAAATTGTTCACTCAGCTAATTTGTTCAAAAACGCTGATTGGTAAAAGATTGAAACGAGTGATTTTATGAGTAAGTGATTGAATTGTTCATTCAACCAATACTGTCTGTATGCGTGAGTCATTGATTCACTGAAGCATTCAAAACGCTGATTAATTCAGAAACTAAATAAGTGACTTTCTTTATAAGTCATTGAATTGTTCACTCAACCGATTTGTTAAAAAAAACGTTAATGGGTAAAATGCTGATTCATTCAGAAATTAATCAAGTGGCTGTAAGTATGAGTGAGTCATTGAATCACTCCTTCAATTGATTTGTTCAAAAACAATAATTTATTCCAACATGAAACAAATGACTATCTGCATGAGTGAGTCACTGAATAATTCACTCAACTGATTAGTTAAAAAAAAGCTATTTCTTTCAAGAACAAAAGTGACTGAATCTAAAACCAGATATTAATTGCTCTTACTATTTTCTATATAAAGATATTGTAAAAAATATTAAGAGTATGCTAGTATGCAATTCTGAATTCAGCCTTTATCTGCATGAGTGAGCTATTGAATCATTCACTCAACAGGAATAAAATAAGTGACAGACTATATGAGTGACTCATTGAATTATTCACTTAACTGATTTGTTCAAAGAAACACTGATTTCATTTAGGAATGAAACATGTGACTGACTGTATGAGTGACTCATTGATTCGTTCACTTAACTTGATTCATTCTGAAACGAAAAAGTGACTGATTTATTTACAAACGTTGATTCATTCACAACTGTGTTACTCCGAAACACAACATATGCGTTTCCAAAGCAATAAAAAGACAAATTAAATAGCAATATTGTTTCTAAAATATGCAGAAGGCCTAAGTTGCTCACTATAAACGTATCGTTTACTAGACAGTTTGTATAAGATTGTTTGAGATTCATAGAAATAGATGTGAAATATTTTCTCCCGTGTGCTGTCGTACAGGCGCTGTCAGTGTCACTCCAGGGTTTTCTGAACAGCATTGTGTACGCATGGAGACGACGCAATTTCAGAGACGCCGTGCTGGGGGAACGTCTGCCTCTCATGGCCTACTCTAACAGAGCCTTCTTTGACCAATCATTAAATGAGCCATCATAAAATCACAGTATGAAATCATGTACATTTTTTGTTTTCTATTTTCTAAATGTTTTCTATTTATTTTTATATATATTTGTGATAACCATTGATAGAAAATGTTATAATATTTTGGCTGTCTGCACAACAGTAGTGTACTTGAAATGTATAAAGCTACAGTGGCGTCTCAAAAAGACAAATTATTCGTTGATTATTTTTCAAACCATTCACCTTACTTACAATAGAGATATTATATATTAACTGTATATTTGATATATCAGATGTTCAACTGCAGTTTTGTTTAATAAATGTCTATGTATAGCCATGAACCAGTATTTCTAGTTTTTGATTGAACGATTTTGCTAGGTCATTTCTTACCTACAATGACAAAGCAAAGTATGCCTCAGGGTCACAGCAGTAAAATGTTTCCTGTGTGATCTCATAAAGCGTTTTAATACAGAATAGTCAAATATGCACTGAACAGAACGGTTATGTCACATGTCACATATGTCACATGTTGAGTCGACAGCATGAACTTTCCTTTGGTTTTAGGTTGCACACAATCAGATTATCCAAAACTGAAGGAATAATTAATGAAGACAAGATATATTTTAGTTGTGGTAGATAAGCCTTTATGTTTATTGTGTTTATTGCAGTATTACAGGGGTTATAAAATTGTGACATGTGGGGGAAAACAGGGTCATGTGATATATTACATAATTAATAATATTATATAATTTGTGATATCAAAAGTTCTATCAAAATTGCTTCATAAAAATGCCCTCAGGCAAGCACAGTGACTGAAAAATGCATTTCACACTGCTTAACTCAACGTAAATGTGGTTCTAAACCCCACCTTTATCCCCAGGTAAAGGTGTACTTTGGTTTGACACTGCAAATCAGTAAGAATAAGAACGTTATGTATGTATTGTACAGTGTTAAACGTCATCTTATAAATACTCTGGATTAACTTTTAACCCCTGGTAAATTATGTGCAATGTGAAACGTGAAGCAAGACAACCCAGGATTGAATTTACCCAGGTTTAGAATGAATTTTAAGTGTGCAAAAACCCTTTATTAAAACATTAATAAAAAAATATGTCTATGGATAAATTGATGAAAATGAATTCAGAGAATCATTATATTTACATAGTTAAGGATTTAAATAGGATTCTATTTTAAGAAGATTTAGATATAAAATTCCAGATAGATTTAAAATTCTATTTGGCAGCCATGCAGTAATAAATGTGTAAAACCTGAATGTTTATTGAGATCAAAATCCAGTTTTAACACAGCACACCCTTGAGCGAGGCGTTTGGCTTTGATTTCCTTCACGTTCAGTGTCTGCATTGTTAAAAAGAATTGCACCTAAATGTCAAATTAAAGTTTCAATGATCACTTGATCACAAAAACTAGTATGCACATAGTATATTTTCTTTTAACAACCTCCTGACTCAAACATTGAAATTGACCTAATTTCACAGCGTTTGTCTGTGTTATCAATAGACCTGATTTATAGATTTGATTAAAGGAATACTGGACAAAAGCATCTGTTAATGATGGCTTCTTATCAAAAGCGCAGCTGATTTTACCGTCTAAAGACAATATATCTATTGAATAAGGATTTCATATATGTTCACTTTTAGTGTCTAGTCATTCTGACCTATATATGTAACTATAACAAAAGCATCACTAGCTCACCTGGCTGATATGGGAGCAGTGGTGGACCAAGACTGACTTGTGGTTGTGCAACTTACATGGGATATATGCTAAAAATGTGGCTTGTCTAAATAAAAAACTGATCTGTAAAAATATGCATGTGTAACACAGGGCTCAGTGAGGCATGAAAAAACTAAAGCAAATTTACTGAATGTAAAATAAAACTCAATCTAGAAAGTGTGACAAATCATGAATGGTCAAAAAGACACTAACACAAGGGCTTCGTGGATGAGAACTTTAGAATAAAAGTACATAAACAAAGCAAAGAACATGGAAAAATGGCACAAAACATATCTTAGTGAGAACCAGAGGAGAGGAAAAGGACATGACATTTCTGTACAATTTAGATCATGATAAAGGTTATTATGTCTAGAGTCATAATATGGTCATAAAAAAAGTCCTTTGGCTGCACAGTGATGTCAGCCAAAGCCATAAATGTGGGTGTTTTAATGTGTATTTGGACTACACTACCAGTCAAACGGTTTTGAACAGTAAGATTTTTAATGTTTTTAAAAGAAGTCTTTTCTGCTTAACAAGTCTGCATTTATTTGATCCAAAATACAGCAAAAGCAGTAATATTGTAAAATATTTGTACCATTTTAAGTCACTCTTCTTTTTTAATACATTTTTAAAATGTAATTTATTCCTGTGATCAAAGCTGAATTTTCAGCATCATTACTTCAGTCTTCAGTGTCACATGATCCTTTTGAAATCATTCTAATATGCTGATTTGCTGTTCAAGAAACATTTTTTATTATTACCAACATTTAAAGAGTACATTTTTTCAGGATTCTTTGATGAATAGAAAGAGGCAAAGTTCAGCTTTTTATCTGAAATTAAAAGCTTTTGTAATATTATTCACTATGCTATTCAAAAGTTTTTTTGTGAAAGAAATTATAGAAATTAATATTTTTATTTAGCAAGAATGCTTTAAACTGATTAAAAGTGATGATAAAGACATGTATAATGTTACAAAATATTGCTATTTCAGAGAAATGCTGTTCTTTTGAACTTTCTATTCATCAAAGAAACCCGAAAAAATTCTAGCAAATTCAGCAAATATTAGAATGATTTCTGAAGGATCGTGTGACTGGAGTAATGATGCTAAAAATTCAGCTTTGAAATCACAGGAATAAATTACATTTTAAAATATATGTAAATAGAAAATTGTTATTTTAAACAGTAAAAATATTTCAAAATGTTGCTGTTTTTGCTGTACTTCGGATAAAGTAAATACAGACTTGGTGAGCAAAAAAGACTTCTTTACAAAACTTTAAAAATCTTTTAAATAATACATTAATGTCTAAGGGCTGTTTTTTATGTGAAGAACATCATACTGAAATGAAAAATGACAGAGTAATGTTTAAACTTCATGTTTGCATGTATTTTTAAAATAACAATAAAAAAAACTACATTTAAAGACTAAGGAATAAATTACTAGAGCATGTGCTATATTGTAAACATAGGCTATTCTATATAAACATGGAAATATAGATCACAATACAGCACAACCTTGAGTCTCTATTGTTGTATTAAGAAGAGGGTTTTTTTTTTATTAAAAATGTTAATATATTTATATTTTCATCAAATTTTGAATACCTTAAAATCAATGAACGGCCATTTAATGCAGTGTTATTTTAGTATCACTGAGCTACTATTATGTTTTTTTATATATATATATATATATATATATATATTTTGAATATTTAATTTTTTTTTAATATTATGTTGTGTTGTTTTTTTTAGTTAAAAGTTTTAATTTTGTCATGCATTTTTGTCAGTTTTAATTTCAAATTTTTTTCTATTTATACACTCTACCAGTAATGATGCTGAAAGTTTAGCTTTGATCACAGGAATAAATTACATTTGTAAATATATTAAAATAGCAAACAGTTATTTTAAATAGTAAAAATATTTCGTAAAGTAGTAAAAATGTTTTTGCTGTACTTTGGATCAAATAAATGCAGGCTTGGTGAGCAGAAGAGACTTCTATAAAAAACATTCAAAATCTAACTGTTTAAAAACTTTTGACTGGTAGCGTATGTAGTTTTTTATAATTTTATTTCAGCATTAGTAGAGTTGAGTAGAGTAAAGTTGAACTAAATGAAAATAAAGTTAATGTTTCAGTATAAAAAAAGTTTGTTTTGGTTTTGGTTTATTTCAAGGGGTGGCCAATGAAAGAATAATAGCGAAAGTAGTTTCTGAAACATGTTGAAACATGACATTTATTTAGACAGAACGGTGTTCACGTGACAATCCTCTTGGTAATCCCCATGTAGGCTATGTCATAAATCTCACGTTATAACTGACACTCCTCAATAAACCTCCTCTAAAAATACAACCACAAAATTAAACACCACAGCACACCCCAACCAAAGTCAGATTAGATTGGTTCAAAGAAAGAAAGCAAATTAAATGAATACAGACACAATCCACAATACTTCCTCCCACCTCTCATACAAACTGTCTACTGCCTTCTCACAACTTTTACTTCACAAAGAACAATTTCTTATGATTTTTCAATGGTTTTATCTCCAGAATTCTATATAAACACTATCTTAAATTAAATTAAATTAAATTAAATATTAAAATAAATTGATCAAAAGTGACAGAAAAGACATTTAGAATGTTATGAAATATTTTAAATACATCTTCTTTTAAATTTTAGATCAATTAAAGAATCATGAAAAATGTATTAGGCTTGCACAAAAATAATAAGCAGTACAACTATTTTCAACATTGATAATAATAAAATCTTTTTTGAGCAGCAAATCAGCAAATTAGAATGATTTCTAAAGGATCATGTGACGCTGAAGAATAATACTGAAAATTCAGCTTCGCATCACACAAATAAATTTGATTTTAAAATATATTCAAATAGAAAAGAGCTCTTTTAACTGTAATAATATTTCAGAGTATTACTGCTTTAACTGTATTTTACTGTGGAACATTGTTTGCAAAAAACTATCAAAAATGAATTTATCCATTACAAAATCTTTTAGTTGAAAACCAGCTCATGGTGACTCAAAGACATAAACTGTTGAATATGAATATTTGCAAAAAAACATGGATTAACAGCTAAGGAATCATAAGGAAACATTTTAATTAGCATAAAATAATGCAACATACAGTTTTATAGCCAGTAAGAGATAATTACCACCAATTCATCCATTGACAGGTGTGATAAAAGCCTAATTTCAGTCCTGACCTATATTTCTTTTTCTATTTTTTTAGAATCTAGCTTTCTAGAGAATAACAACAATGAAAAATACTGGACTTTGCCCGAAATGATGGGCAAAGGAGGGACTGAGAACGACAACAACAACAAAAAACCCACGTTGACATAAAATAGTAAAATAATAAAAAAGGTTTGGGTAAATGTTAACATTTACAGCTATGAATTATATTACTGAATTTTTACACGTCAAATAAAGTGTCAGCTGACTTCCGCTTCACTCAGAAGTCCATAGAGAGTGAGCGCTGTTGGACAGGGTTGGAATGATTACGTACCATCACGACGTTGCGTCCGCGTGTGATAAAATCATTGTACCCGATCTCCTCCATCACCCGTCCCTCCAGCCCCAGCTCCTCGTCTTCCAGCGCCTCTCTCAGACTCTGGGCGCTGTAAGCGTGAGCGCGTGGGTCGTGCGTGAAAGGATGTGAGCGAGAGCTGCTCCTGCGTCCGTGGTAACTGCCCCAGCCTCTGGCGCCAAGAACCGTACTCATCTCATCAGAGCCCTGCGAGACATGATGCGCTCTGCTCGCCATGACGATGGAGGCGGCGCTGCTTGGAGCGCCACAATGATGCTCGTGGACGCAGCGGGACACGCTGGAGGAGCGGCGGAGTTTCTGCAGAGTCTCCAGCTCCTCTGACAGATCCTCCGGGAGCTCCGCTTCCCGCATGGAGAACAGCTCGTACTGGGGAGGCTCCAGTACCTCCTGCATCTCTGCAGCGTTGAACAAACCCTTACGGCTCAAAACCTGCAGCAGATGTAAAATGTTCATGCATCAAACAAATATTAGTTTTAATGCTTAAAGTCAGTGTAAAATGACATTCACAACCTGAAATAGGATATTCGAAAAGAAAAAATGTAAGTGCTTGATTTTCAAAGGGATTTGTGTCATATAAAAAGGAAATGTGTTTCAGAGATGCCAGTTTTGATAAAAGAATTTGCAAAAAAACATGTTTGTAAAAATGTTGAATAATATTGCACAATATTAGTGGGTCCGTGCATTAAATATGTCACCCTGGACCACAAAACCAGTCTTAAGTAGCATGAGTATATATATTTTTTATACCAAAAATCATTAGGATATTAAGTAAAGATCATGTTACACAAAGATATTTTGTAAGTTTTCTACTGTAAATATATCAAAACTTAATTTTTGATTAGTAATATGCATTGCTAAAAACTTCATTTGGACAACTTTAAAGGTGATTTTCTCAATATTTTCATTTTTTTGCACCCTCAGATTCCAGATTTTTTTTAAATAGTTGTATTTTGGCCAAATATTGTCCTATCCTAACAAACCATGCATCAATGGAAAGCTTATTTATTCAGCTTTCAGATGATTGTATTATATAAATTATATATATTAATTATATAAATCTCAATTTCACCCTTATGACTAGTTTTGTGGTCCAGGGTCACTAAACTGTTTATATACCAAAATAACTCATTAAATAAATAAATAATAAGAAATTGTTTACTGTTCATTTAGAAACCTGAGAAATAAATTTAATAAATAACATGATACATATGAAGAAAGAAAGAAAGCTTTTAATTTTCACTTAGAAAAATGAGAAATAAATGTAATAAATTATATATATATATATATATATATATAGCATCATTTACAATTAGTCCAGGAACATGTATATACAAAGTCAATATTCATTTCAATTATTAATAATATTGACATTATTTGTCCAACTAGTGAAATCCTTTTAAACTTCAAAAATAAAGGTTTTCCAAAAACTTGCCCTTGTTATTGGTCAGACAAACAGCACAAAGTCACACCATTGGCTGAGTCAATATTGCTCTGTTGGTAAGTTCAAACAGACAAATGCACTAGTAATGTTTTGACAGCGCCACATTGTTTACTTTTTTCAGGGAAATCAACCTACAAATGGCTTATGTATATATGGAGCTGATAAATAAGAAAAACACTGGAAAAAGCATATAATCTATCATCTTTACATTTCTGACCCCTGTAGAAGGCTGTTAATTTTTCATTTTAAATGGTGATTTTGATATAAATAGTCACCTTCTTTCTAGGCTGCTTCATCTGTATAAATACAGATATGATGAGAAGAAGCAAGACCACGCCAGATGCCACTCCAATCACAGTGCCATGAGTTTTACTCATTTGCTGGAAGAAACTTTTAGACTTCTTTTCTGAGAGACAAGGACAACAAAGACAAAACAAAGCAGAGAAACATAAGTGAGAAAACTAAACTAATAAGAACAATAAAACTGTATTTATGAACACTTATTACTGCTTTACATAAATAGGGTTCTTATGTGCTTTGTAATCAACTTTTTCTTCCCATAAGAGCAGATGAGGCGAGGGTCAGGCTTCTGGTCTCATCCAGCTATTTTTAGCTGTACAAAACAGCTCGTTTTGCTGCTTGATTCGTGCCTTACCATATTTTTTTGATGTATTATCTCAATTCTGAACACACTGGTTTGTAGTGTAAACAATTTAACCATTTACTGCACATTGTTATTCCTCTCATTATTTCCCTATAGCAGCTAATGAACCAGAAGTCTCACCCATAGACTTACTTTCGTGCTGAAGAAAAAGGTGGATACAATACTAATTTAGTGAACATCAGTTCATGAAGGTCAAACCCCTGAAGAAGGGACCAAAACATCTGCTTGCTAAACAATTCATTAAAATTCTCAAGAAAGCTTTTACGTTTCATTAGCGACACTGGTTGGAAATCTGGCATGTGCAAGCACACTTTTACCTTTGCAGTTGTTCTCATCCCAGGGAAACACACAGTTCTGAACACCATTACAAACCAGAGTGTTGTTGATGCACATGTTGCTGTGACAGAAAAATGTGTTGGCCAAACACGGAGCTGCAAAACAGAGGTTTTAATGAGATGAAAGCCACATGTTACCAAGGACCACAAAACTAGTCATAAGGGTCAATTTTTTTGAAATTGAAATTTATACACCATCTGAAAGCTGAATAAATAAGCTTTGCATTGATGTATGGCTTTTGAAAATCTGAGGGTGCAAAAAATCTAAATCTTGAGAAAATCGCCTTTAAAGTTGTCCAAATGAAGTTCTTAGCAATGTATATTACTAATCAAAAATTAAGTTTTTAATATACTGACAGTAGAAAATTTACAAAATATGTTAATGGAACTTGCTTAATATCTTAATGATTTTTGGCATAAAAGAAAAATCTATAATTTTGACCCATACAATGTATTGTTGGTTGCTGCTACAAATATAGCCATGCTACTTATGACTGGTTTTATGTTCCAGGGTCATATATAGATGATGCAATACTAATAATGTCCACTTGATGGACCTCTCACACAACACGTTTGAAAATCACTGGTCAGTCTAATTGCGTTTGCCATGCAAAACTACTGAAGCACAGTATCTGACACATTTAGGTTAGATAAAGATGTTTTTGTGTGTTACAGATCTTTTTATAGTTATAGTTATAATGCACTCCTAGACAAAGGATTGAAGCTAAAGTAAAATTGCATCCAAAAAGTTCAAACATGCATTGCAGAATGGCCATTTTGAAATCTCAAATAACAGGATATGGGTTTGGAACAACATGAGGATGAGTAAGTAATGACTGTTTCCATTTCTGGGTGAGCTATTACTTGAATAAAATTGCCAGACACAAGAAGGTAGATGAGCGCTTACGTTCAGCAAAGACTGTGAAAAGCATACGGAAGCGGCTCAGTTTGCTGGTCTCGTCAGCCCACATTCGGACCACACCTACAGCGTTGTCAAGCGTGATATCATTGGCAACGGTGCTGCAGAACTTGGCCTTCAGATCTTCAATGGCATTACTGCCTTCATAGATTGCAACAAAGTTCTTCTTACATTCATTTGAGTTCTCCAACTGATAGTCCAGAAAGCGGAGATAGATCTGTGTGCGAGATATAAACAGAGACAGTTAAAGGGTTAGTTCACCCAAAAATGAAAATTTTACCATTAATAATTCATCCTCATGTCGTTTAAAACGCGTAAGATCTTTGTTTATCTTCAGAATAGTCAGAGAGAGTTTCTGACCCTGCATAGACAGCAATGCAACTACCACATTCAAGGCCCAGAAAGGTAAATTAGTTTAAAATAGTCTATGTGACATTAGCGGTTCAACCTTAATTTTATAAAGCTATGACAACACGGTTGAACCACTGATGTCACATGCACTATTTTCAATGTGTCAGTTGCGTTGCTGTTTATGCAGGGTCAGAAAGCTCTCAGATTTCTTCAAAAATATCTAAAAAAATATTTTTATATAAAGACACTAAACTGCATGACTCCTCATTTTCCCAGGCAAACTATTTACTACACATCTGTGTTAGTTTCATGTCTCTACAGTCATTTTTCTCTTACAATAAAACATATAATGATAAATGTTATTATTTATTATAGTGTATTAATACATATATATATATGCATTAGTTTATTTATAGCTTATTTGTATTTTTATTTATTATTTTAATTATTTCACTTTTTTTTTTAAAACGTGTGTGCATAATATTATCTTTTATTTAATTACCTTATTTTTATTTGATTTCTTTTACAGTTGAATTATGTTTAAAGTTCAAGTAATTCCACCGTTAAAAAGACAAATTCTTTAAAAAATGTTCAATAAATGAATGATGTTTTCAGTCAATAATTAATTGTGGTAGAAAAATGTGATCTCAATACTGACCAAAATAATCACGATTATGATTGTTGCCAAAACTAAGTAGCTCTACCTGACAACATGGATAAGCCATTAATAAAACTTAATAATTTGTACAATTAATAATTAAGAATAATTAAAATGTGCTCAATTTAAATATTTAGTACAGTCATATTGTGCATGTTAATTAAGCACTTGTAATAGAGGGGTTTATTTTATGATAATGACCAACTGACTGCATGTTATCCTGTACCTTACACTTCATTCCGAGATTCGACGTCACTGACAGTACATGATCCGTTACAAATCTATGTGAGATGAACAGATGTTTCATCAGGGTTGAATTACTAACCTTAGACATCGGTGGAGCTCGTATGGTCCAAATACAATCAACTGCTTCCCCTGATTTCACCTTGTTTTCTTCCTCAACTTGACTGGATCTGATTATACCATCTGATCCAGACATTTCAAACTGACAGTCTGATGGGAGGAGACAACAGAACAGAAAAAGACTAATTAACATTACAGCAATAACATTATATCTTTCAGCTACTTGAGAAAAAGACTCAAGAGTCTGCAGATAGCAGCTGGGAAAGTAATACTAATAAATTCTAGGGCACTGAAATATTCAGGAGTTTACATAACTGATGCACTAAAGATGGAATTTACATTTATATTTGTTGGGTGCAGTAACCATAGCAACTGAAAAATAGGGTGAATAAAGTGTCAATCCGAACAATCAAATTTCAAGTACTTTAATGGCTTTCTTAGGAAACAATCTTCTGCATAGCCATAAACCAGTATAAATGTAATGGCTCTTTAAAAAACCTTTTAAATAAATTGCATTGCAGAACGTTTTATCCACAACATGCCCCATACTACACACATAATGTTTTCTGTTTACCTGGTATGGGATTCAAGAGTCCCCCAATATGGAGATGAAAGTCAGGATCTGGATGCAAGAGAGGTTTTTGATTAAAAAATCAAGTGCAATAAAACTAATACAAAGGGAACAGATGAAAAGGACATCAAAAAAGCAAAAGATACTAACATGAAGAATTGCAATATGCATTACCTGCAGTATATGAATACTCCACCCTGAAGCCCAGACCTTCTAGCTCCTCATCGCTGGTAAACCGGATCCACATGAAGCGTCCAGAAGAGGTGACAATTCCTGGACTCTTTGACCCACAGAACCGATCAATCAACGGAGAGAAAGCAAACGGACCATCACGGATTTCAATGTTATCAAAGCGGCATTCAAAGGACGGCTCGATATAGTAGATGTCATTGAAGATGAGTTGTATTCTCTTCCGTGGATGGGCTGATGTAGACCAGAAACAGAGGTTATGACATGAATAACTGTTGCGACAGAGAAATATATACAACTGTTCAAAAGTTTGGGTTCGGTACATTTTTGAAAAAAATAGTCTCTTATGCTCATAAAGGCTGCATTTACTTGATCAAAAATACAGTAAAAACAGTTACTACATCATTACTACAGGTTTCAGTGTCACATGATCCTTCAGAAATCATTCTAATATGCTGATTTGCTGCTCAAGACTCATTTGTTTTTACCAATGTTGTAAACATTTGTGCTGCTTAATTAACTCTGTAAGGACCCCAACTTTTGAATGGTTTTGCATGCAGTGCATGTTTTACCAAAGCAACAAATACAAGTGAGACTTGTCTCGTACCCTCCAGTATGTACACACACTCCTTGTTTGGTGGGTAAGTGTTGGGGTAGTTTGGAGAACTGAACGATCCTCCATTTGCCGTCTGAACCAAAGTTCCACAGTGAGCAGGTTTCTTATCCTCAACAGCCACATTCTGAGGCAAAGCTAACAGGATACATACACATAAGATGATCTACATAATGGTTATTAAAGCAAAACAGATGGGAAAGGCTCATTAAATGTTAATTTAAAATTCTTTTTTGGTTTTAATCTCTCTCAGACTCCAAATAAAACATGTGGCTTTAAATGTGAGTTCCTACTTCAAACCAACCTTGAGTTTTCTGTGCCAGTGCGAAACCCTCCTCTATCAGGATAAGCAGAACCAAGGCTGCAAGAAAACACAAACAGGGCATGTTTACAAAGTCTTGGATGTCTTTTCTTAGCAAGCTACACACTATAAAGAAACCAAATGTATCTCAGTTAGCAGATATTTCAAATATATTCACACAAAAATATAGGTTTTTGCACGTACCTTATGGTTTAAAAGTTTAGAGTTGCTAAGAATTTTTAAGTTCTATTACATTCACCAATTCTGTGTGTATTTGATCAAAAATACAGTAAAAGCAGGAATATTGTGAAATATTATTACAATTTTAAATAACTGTTCTGTGATGCAAAGCTGAATTTTCAGCATCATTACTCCAGTCTTTAGTGTCACATGATCCTTAAGAAATCATTCTAATATGCTGATTTGCTGCTCAAGAAACATTTATTATTTTTTATCACTGTTGAAAACAGCTGTGCTGCTTCATATTTTTAAATGCTACATTTTTTTCCAGCATTCTTTGATGAATAGAATGTTCAAAAGAACGTTTGAATTTTTAAATATATTTTGTAACACTAGAAATGAACAGTTTGAACAGTTAAATGTTTCCTTACTGAGTAAAAGTATTCATTTACAAATAAATAAATAACCAACCCCAAGTTTTAGAGCTGTAGTGTAGCTCTCTGTTCTTTTAGTTACCGATAACATAAACTGTCCGGTTTGCAAGAGATAATTTAAATGCTACCGAAGTCTTCACTGTTTTCGTAATATGAACATCATAATTACATTTAAACAACTTACTAATTTGTCATTTGTCTGCTGCTTATTGCTCTAACACCACATTGCTTAACTTCACACCTGCTTATACTGCTACTTGTCTGACACTCACAATGGGATGTGGATGTTCAGGTCACGTTCATCAAATCTAAAATAAAATTTAACAAGCTTCCCCAATTCCTAAAATACATACAGAGTTACCAATTTACAAGTTTTATTAAAAAGGCAAAAGGCACCAGCCTAAGATCTGAACCCAGAATGCTTTGAAATTGCATTGATGAGGGTTGACAACACAGGTTTTTCAAATATACTGCAGCACGTGTTGGCCAGGTCTGTTTCAAGGGACACTGCATGTGATTTTCATGATGTGAGGGATTAAGAGTTAATTTATCAAACTCTGATTTCAAACTAATTTGTGCAATTTCAGCAAACAGGATGAGAGTGAGACAAAACAACTAAAACCACATAAGAGAACTCTAAAATTTGTAATTTGTAAATTTGTAGAATAACCCAACTACTGCATCAGTGGTTTGAGGATTTGTAGAGGAGCTGTCTGTTCAGCACCACATGAGCAATCTGCCTGTGGTCAAAGCAGACATTCAACCTGGTTTGATATAACTCTACTAAAGTCTTTCTGGGCTGGCTGACCAAACAGAGTGAAAAACCAATAAAATGATTCTCTATTGAATTCTAAAAGATGTTATGAGCTGGATAAATGAGCAAAATTCAGACAAAACTACATTAAAAAATACTATGGTATTATCATGGTTCTATTGAAATGCAATTAAGTATTTTGGAATACCATGTAAATATTCACTGTAAAATTGTCAACCCATTACAGGGCACCAGTTGCAGTGAAGCTCGTTTTTCATTATTTCCACAAATTTGGATTTGATTAATAATGAAGAAAATCGCTGTTTAAACTGAAAACTTATAAAACTAATAATAACTGACTTAAATGGACGGAGACATATGCTATTATGACAATTAAGAAAACAATTATGATAAATGTCATTCAGTACCACGGTATTGTTATCTGATACATCACTATACCATGGTAAAACCACAGTACTTTACTGTAATGTGCATTACATATTCTCAAAACACATTTGACATTTTACAAATACGTTTTAGCATTCATTAACAATGAAATGACATCAATAATTAAAACATAAACTCACCCTCATGCATTTCCACTTTGACTGAACACTTTTGCTGTCGTGAGTTTGCTGTCTACATTTTCAACGACGTGAAGTTAGACCAAACGGCTCTGCAACAGATTTCATGAATAAAAAAGCATCTCTTTCCTGGAATAAATTCAAAAAATCCATTTGAAAGCAGTAAAAAGCACTGAATTAAACTGTATACGTCGAGATGTTTGCAGAAACTCATGAACGTCGCGGTTGTGAAAAGCCAGTTATCATACTGACCGTGAGGAGAGAGAAAGCTTGCCTCATGAATATTAATTAGTTCCATGACATAAACGCAGTATGTGCAGCTGATTGGCTGATAGGCGCTAAATCTACACCATTCAACTGCTGATGAATAAATACTCATGAATATTAATTACCTTTGTGCGAGGCGGCACAGAAGCTGCATCAGCTACATTTATACTACGAAATTATGCATTTACGCAGGCTTTTAATGATTCATAATAATTTACAGTTGCAGAAATATGTTTTTAATAATATAATCAAGAAAAAGTTTATAAAGGAGATATTTAAAAATGTATTGTCTTAAATGTTCCGTTATAAATATAATAATCCCGAACTAATTCATACAATTATGCATACCAGTATTAAACTATAGATTAGAAATAATTACAGCAGTTATGTATTAGTATTACAAATCTTTATGTCCAGTACTGCATCTTTGCACAAGAATCTGAAGGTGGCACAAAGCCTGCACAGAGCAGTCTTAAGCTGTGTAAAGACTCCTAGAACAATGTTTCTCAATCCTGGTCCAGAAGGCCCACCAGCACTGCACGTTTTGGCTGTCTACCTTACTGGATGCAGACATTTCTGGTTTTGAGCCTTCTATTAATGAGTCGATTAGTTATGTTAGATTAGAAGGCATCTAAAATGTACAGTACTCCAGCCAGGACCAGGATTGAGAAGCACAGCTCTAGGAAGATTACAAAGAAGCATTCACATGACCTAAGTAATATTCACAAGCTAAGTCTTGATAGTAGGATTCGTAATATTGCGGATGGGGTCTGCACAGCTGTTGGAAACAAGGGATTTGAGACTTAACACTGGTCTCTCAGGAGTCTGTCCCACCATGAACGCCTGATAAGCAGTATGGTGGCTGAACTGATGAGGCGCGTCGCAGAAGCTGATTACATGGCCGCTGTAAGGGGGGATATGAATTCTAATAATATCTGACTTTCAACGTCTGATCACGTATTGCATTGACTGTCAAGGTTTGTCGCACACTATGGCTTTAATAACCTTCAAACGGGGCAGGCATCACTGTTATTATTGCTCATAAACCCTTGACCTTTAGTATTAAACTAAAGTTATCCCACAGTGTTGGTGCTACAAACATGAATGATGCCTCAAATCTTGCAGCTTTAAGTGATCAGATTAATGGTTTTTGCCCATATTAACAGCTTGGATGTGGGGAAACATTGCATCCATCTAAACTAGCAAATCTATTTCCCATAACTGTATACTGAATGATGCATTGTCATTTTTATCCTGTATGTTGAACCATATTCATTTAACAGCCCAGATTTTTAAACTTCAGGCTGCAAGTTTCAAAAGTAAACTTTGGCACTGTGAAAATGGAAAAAAGTTTATCAAAACCCTTTGAATTAAGCTCCAAAGCGGTTAAAATATATGCACTGCTTAAATGATCACAGAACAGCTATTTTCCGTTCATGGCCCAACAAGACCCATGCCTGCTGACAACTAACATAAAAAGAGCTTTCATAAATAACTTAAGCTAGTGAAGTATGATGGCACTTATTTGCAATTCAAATGAAGCTGAAACTCCCTTTCATCTCTGACAGAGAAGATGAGATTCTCACCTGAGAATAGAGATTCTGCCACATTCATTTACAATGGCCTAGATAAGGCAATGAAGCCACTCTTACTGTGCCGAAGTCAACATGTAACTATTGAGCTAAAGGATCCACATTTGGCCAGTGCAGGTTTAGATTAAAGGTTTACTTACCATGTGTTACTTAACAGAATAAAACATAAATGCATGGATGGATTGATGTTTTCAGGATGTTTTTTTTTTTCAAATGAAACAGGTAAAAATATTAACGCAAACAAAAATGTGTGTCTGTAGACAGAAAATGAATGTCATTATCATATATTTATTTACTATTGTAGAATGGAATAGTCACCTTTTTCATTGATATATACTGTTTTGGAAATGGATCGCATTATGGAAGTAAAATGGGTTGTGACTCACATTTTTGCACATATCTTGAATATTTAGCAATTCCAAAAGCACAAAAGTTACTTTGAATAACTGCATAATTGCTGTTTAAATGTGACAAATCTTTCACACTTCAAAGGAATAGTCAATCCAAAAATGGTCTTCAATGTTGCTCACCAATGGATCCTCTGTAGTGAATGGGTGCCGTCAGAATGAGGGTCCAAACAGCTGATAAAAACATCACAATAACCCACAAGTAATCCACATGACCCCAGTCCTAAATTAATGTCTTGTGAAGTCTGTGAATTCTGATGGCACCCATTCACTACAAAGAATCCACTAGTGAGCAAGTGATGTAATGCCTAATTTCTCCAACTCTACACATCTTGGATGGCCTGTGAGGATGTGTAAATGTTCTGCAAATTTCCTTCTTGGTGCACAATTTCTTTAATATTGCACAATGAGAAAATTCCCATGTGATGTTGTATAACAGCTTGTAATGTAATATAGTCTGAGAATGCTATTAAACACCACGTTTATTTTGGATAAAGCTCAAAATGATCAAAAAGAGCATCGGCTAGGCATGGCGTTTTGTGCAGCATCTAAGTTCATGACTTGTGTGTATTTGTCTGCACGCGATTGCAGATCTAAGTCAATCTTGCTGTCGCGTCTGCTTGAGTGCTGAAGGATTTAGAAAAGAGTCAAATCTTTTTGTTAATCTGGTGCTTTGTAGAGAGAGAGTGTGGGAGCATTTGCTAGTCTATTTCCTGTCAGCAAACTTAATTTCAAGGAAGATGAAACGAGGAATGTACTGTTATGTATGAGTTCAATGTGTGAGCTTATACTGTCAAAACAATGTGTGACCTGCCAGTGAACCCAGACATGTCAATTATATGTCAATTATATTTTTTCTTTATTTGTTAAGCACACACACACGTTCAGTGCATTAAATTATTCACTTTCTCTGAGTAGCTGTTTTGTTTTGTTTAGTAGAGCAGCCAAAGATATTGCGTTCTCCAGGTTCATCAAAACTGTCTCATCCTACTGTCATTTCTAATACACACACAATCAATATATAGCGCTACGCTAATGCAAAACCACAAAATCCTCTTATCAGAATCACAAACATTACATGCTTCATGTATGATGCGTAATATCACCTGATATTTTAAATGTATGTATTTCAAACATACAGGACAGAACACATGGTACACAGATCAACCCTGTATGGCCATATGTGTATGTGATTTAAAGGGTTAAATCCAGGAAATACTCTGGATTAGACTATAACATGTGACAGACTGATTCCAAGATTGAAGATACAATGTATCTATCTATCTATCTATCTATACATTTACTACATTGGTAAAGTTTACTACAATAACTAAAGTTTACGTAATTTAATAATAATAAAATAATACAAAATAATAATTAAAACGTTTTTATACGTTATTTTTTTAATAAAATATTTTTTATTCATTTAAAAATGTTTTATTTTATTTTATTTTGTTTTATTTTATCTTATTAAGTTGTACCTCTTCTGCAACCTTTCGAGTTAAATGACAATTTATGGACTGAACAATGATGGGACATTTTATTCCTTCACTGTCAATTCTGAGATTTCTGGAATGTTTTTTTTTTTTTTGACTAAAGATTATATGGCCTGTTTTTTTTTTGTTGTTGTTGTTTTTAATGCTGTGCTCTTGGGGGTGGGGTGGGGGTGGTATTGATTGTAATCGTAAACATAAAACTCAATAAGGAGAAAAAAAATAAAATAATATATATATATATATATATGTGTGTGTGTGTGTGTGTTATTTAAACTATAAATACAGTTTAGCAATACTGAAAATCTACATCACTAAGATTTTCACAGAAAGAAAGAAATGCAGGCAGCTGGCCTCTGTCTGTGAGAACATGAGGAGGGAGATGAAGAGAATCCTTCTGACTGAAGTCCTAATGTCAAGCAATCTGAGACTTCAGCAAATCTCTCAACATCCCTCAGACTAAAAATAACCTCAAAATACACTAAAGAGGTCAGATACACATACTGATCTTCAGTGGCTCACATCAAGTTAGAAATCACAAGCTGTATAAAGTTAGTATTCGTAGAGGTAACTTTTACTACTCTAACCTGAAAATTACAATTGCAAAACTTTTAAGTCATATCCTTATTTACAGCAGACCACATATGTTAGATGTTTGAGTTTATAATCTTGAGATGTCTTAAACGTGACCTTGGTGGAAATGCAATGATTTCTGTATAAATCTCGATGTCAAATCTCGGTCTGTCTATAAAATCCCATGAGTTACATCATCAGACACATCTATGGCTATACATGTGATCAAAGACACAATGGATAAAACCCAAGGCATTATCATTACACATGCTCTGAATGACAATGAAACTCTTATGTCTGGCCGGACTGGTGTATGACAGCATCCGCTGCATCTTTTGATCTTTGAGTTTTTTTGGCTTTACTACATGATAAAAAAAAAAAAACATAAATGAACACCGTGTTATTTCCTTCTCAACAGAAGGAAATGAATAATCTAAGTGGTAAGAAGACAATTTCAGAACAGCAATACCGAAATCCAATCCAAATTACAGAGCTGGAAACACAAACACACTAGTACTCTAACTTTGCTACTGTCTTTACTTCGAAACATATGTTTCTAATCATCCCTGGGTATTTACTCTCTGTGCAAAGAGCTTCCTCCAAAAAAGGATGAAAGAGCACGAAAATGTCATGACAGACACTGAGAGTGGAATCAAAATGAAGGGATTGAGAGTCTTAAGAGTGATAACAGCTTCATCTCTCTGTCTCTCACACTCATTACACAAGCAGCTAGTTCTCACATCTCTGCAATTACAGCTTCAGCTGTACAATTACTGCTAACAACAACAGCTGCCATCATCTATAGCAAAAACAGATGACTGCGCACACAAACAAGTAAGATAAAGAATGAGATGGAGTTGCATGAATGTGGTATATTAAAAGGAAGGATAAAAATCAATGGTTTAATCTGAGGGTCATTTAAAAAAAAACATGAAGCAGTACTTCAAATAAATGAATAAAAAACTGTTCGCTGTGCATATTCAGGGTTACATCAGATTAATATTACATATCACATTGCCAAATGATCCACAGCTCTGTGTCTCCATCTTGTGGATAGAAAAACTAAATAAGATATGTAACTTAAAACCAACAACTATTACAAAATACACCAAATGTGAAAAAATGAAATTCACAGGGGCATTTTTGTCTTGAGTATTCTTAATTTCTGACCCTGTAATGGGCAGCAGGATGTTCATATAGTAAATTATCTCTAGCCTACTTCCTGAAATGCTGAATACTGTCAGTAAAATGTTTGGAAAAGTAACTGTATTTGTTGTGTCTATGTAACTGTGGCAGTGTACATATACAGCTCTGAATGCCTGGGCATCATTGAACTGTTTGTGCAGTCAAAGAGGCAGAAAATGACTCACTTTAATCAATAGTTCCACATTTTAAAACCGGACGTTGTAAAGAGAGTGACCAGGGAGTGTCTGTGTGGAACACGTAAATTTCCAACAGCCTTGTTGACGGAGGGAGTCAATCAGGCGTAGCATTAAGTCCGATTCATTTTAACGACTCGGTTCGTTTCAATGAACCGGTTCAAAACAGATTAATTACGTTTTCTTAGAAGATGATCTATGAATAAAATATTATTTAGATCGACTTTAAAACACTTTCTGTCATGTATTTTTGCCGTGCAATCTTGTATTAAATTGTATTAGCGTAGTCAATCAAACGTCAAGACTTGTTAAACATAAGCTAATTTTATATGTAACGTATAAATGCGCAATTAACTGATATATAATGGCATGTTTTGTCGATATACAATCAAATACGCATGGAAAAACCTCCTCAGGCTAACGCAACTTAAGATTTGATGCATCCTGACTACGCTTGTATTTGTTTATACTTAGTGAACAATTACGTTTATCTGTTACATTATGTGGTTTTCTGTCCTCTAGTAGTTGTCACACAGCCCAGTGATTTGCATTTGCTTTTCGAATCGGTTCAAACGAATCATTCAAAAGAATCGGCTCAAATGAGTGATTCGTCTGGAAACTGTGCATCACTATCTGAGAGTTTTCCTCCCTTTGCACAGTCAGTCTCTCCATCCCAGATCCTGCCTCTGCTCGCGTTTCCACTCATTCACTGTTCAACAAAGGTAGGATTTTACTTAATTGACAGTTTGATTTATCACGCATGCATTTTGTAATGTTAAGGTTTTGTATTAGTACAATAAAAAAAGTATCCTGCTTATCGGTAGTCTCTGCAGGAATCTGCTTTGTCCTTCTGCCTCTCTGTTCCAGCTCTGATGCCACGTCAGTGGTAAAAATTATAACGGGTTTAACTCCACCATGTTATTATAGGGTAAATTATTTTAAAAACGTAATTTGACAGTATAAGCTGTGATTTAAATCTCTTTTCGAGAGTGTGGTTTCCAGATGAGACCCATGTTTAAAGCACTTAAGCAGCTGGAAGGTGTGGCCGCGAGTTTAAACTGCCTTGCATATTAACTTTATCTATTTAAAAATAAATGAATGAGTAAAATAATGAGAAGCTTTTTGTTGAATATCCAGGGTATGCAAAATAAGACCAGCTCTTTCCTTTTAATGGCATAAATGCCAAAGTTGTTCATATCCATCAATGTGTGCTTGTTTCTCTTCCCTACTTAGTGGCCAATAAAACCACAACAGAACATTATGTTCTGCTGTCTAAAAATTAAATGTGAAACCATGCATCATCAGACTTTTATCCAATATGTTGTTTTAAAAAGTTTGTTTTCTTATGTTGTATGCAAAGGGCAGTAGTGGTTATATTAGTAAATTTAAGTTGGATAACTCAGTTGTTTTTTGTTCTACATGTTCCATTGGCTCATGTTTTACATAAATATATGCAAAACACCCTGATCACATGATACCTGCATGTTAATAACTGTTTTAAGCTTTGACCAACAATTCTTGATTTAGTTGAAAAGTACAAGTTTTTTTTGTTTTATGCAATTTGTAATGTGACCTTCCTCTCCAGTATAATGTGATGTATTATGCTTTTTCCAAAACTGTTAAAATATCTATATTCCAGGTTAAACTTTTGTCAATGACATTCTCTTACTATGTTCTCCTAGTTTAGTAGAAACTAGAAGTGTTATATACATAAAATAGTTATTTGTGTGAGCTGGCTTTAATAACTGTGCTATATCTCTGTTGCAAGGAGGCAGAATGGGAGCAAAGCTCAGTCGGAAGAAGAGTGAAGCAGGGATAGGAGGAGAGACAACAGGTCCAGCTGTACAAGAGATTGGAACAGCTGAGGATTCACCTGTGGCTGAAAATGCAGAGCAGAAATGTTCTGAAGATGAGGTTCAAGAAGATAACAAGCCTGCAGAAGAGAAGACCATCGGTGAGCCTGGCTCTCCATCCAGCATTCTGCAAAGCCTTACACAAGCTGTGGGAGAAACAGTCAACGCAGTCACTGAGCAGATTGCTGCTCCGGTGGAAAATGTTGTAAATAAAGGTATCGAAGCAGTGGAGTCCGCGTTGGCATCCGTCAGCCTGACTGAGAAGGAACCTGTCGCTCCAGAGAAAAAACCTGAACCTGTGGTAGATCTTGCTGATTCTGATGTTCCCCAAGAACCCAGCCTCTTGGATGACCTCCTGAAATCTCCAATCTCAGAAGCCCTCATTTCTGGAGTCACAATGGTGAGTGACGCCATAACCAGCGGGATTGTGGAAGACAAAATTAGTAATCCTGGACCAGCCGAGAACAAGGATTTGTTGGAATGTCTGGATAAGGTGGAGACGCCCTCAGTGGACCTCCTGGACTGTGAACTGACCAATGAATCCACAATCCCTAACTCGGATCCATCATTCACTTTGGAAGATGTGGGACAGAATGCTGTTGACACAGTCAATCTTATATAAACCAATACACTCGCCTCTAGAAAACAGCAGCGGCTGGAAGGTCATTAGGTGCAAGCATGTCAGAACAACATTCAAGAAATTAATGAATAATTACATGACTTTTCCTGAGGATGTAGTCATGAAAGAGGGTTGTTTGTCATTCAGAATTACATTGGGGTAGCAAACTGAATGCACAATTTCATAAAACTGTCATTTTTATCATAAACATTGGCTTGACAAAGCTTTATTTTAAAGTTTGGACCAAAGTTTCAAAAAAGTCAATAGAACCAGTTCTTTAATTCTGAATTTTACACAACCCTGTCATAAAAAGCTGAAAGTTACATGTAAAATCAGCCATCTCGGATGTTTAATGAACATTCCTAATGTTATGCCTACCAATTCGTTGACAAGCAGCAAACCAGCTCTCTGATATCTTTTCTTGATGGTCTTTTTCTTCCAAACTCTTGGTGATTGTGTATGAACCGTTCAGCCTGTCTCCCATAGGAGCAGAGGAAAAGAATGTACGTTAAACAATGACTGTAGTAAAGAAAAATAAAGACTGTAACAATCACAATAACATTGTTCCTCGATCTGTATTTTGTGTTTAATCAAGTATGTTTGTGGTATGCAAAAGTATTTTGTCAAACATTTGAACAAAACATAAATATGTGGAAATAGCTTGATTCAATATTACAGCAATGCCTCTGCTGTTAGAAATAATTTGGAATACAAACCCAAAACTCAACACAGAAGTGCATGAAAAATCCCAATACATGGGAGTTTCCCGGGAAGTTTCTGGGAAGATGACAAGCACCATCTCTCGTAGTTTTTTCAGCGAAGCTTCTGGGGAGAGGGGCGACATTCTTTCCAGAGAAAAGGGGTCTCGTGGGACTTTTTTTTTAAGGTTAACTTTCTGGCTGTTATCCCGAGAAACTTCGGCTTTACATAAATAAACATCTTTGAACTGAGTTTGCTGTACTGAACGCATAGCAAAGTTTTTGATGAAATATTAATCTGCTTCCGTTTGCTGGAATCTCAAGGAAATGCCATGCCTCATTATCCTTGTATAACAGAGCTTTGTGTACTTCAGCCATAAGAGGAATGAATTTAGATGACATGGCTCTAGGGGATCTACGGTTGCACAACACGTAAACTTTCTACAAATATACATACATTATGGACTCCCATGCAAATAAAGTGGATTTGACTGAATACAAACAAACAGGTAACTGTGATACCCACATGACTTGTTTTGCAAATTGAGTACGGGGGGAAAATATAACATTTGAAACTAAATATTTTTTCCTTTTCTCTAGTGCAAACTTAAGTTATTTTCTAACAAATCACTGCTATATAGCAAAACTCTAGAACAAAAATACACAATGCATAACTGATCAAATAAAATATAACAAATCGTGATGGCTGGAAATGTGTCCAGCTGGTGATGTTTTATGCGTCTCCTGCCCCAGACAGATCCACACCCCGTGCTTTGGCTTTCTGTCAGTAAAAAAGAGAAAACAGAATCAGGATTCTAAACGGACAGTTCTAGGGAAATGAAACAGGAAGCAAAAATATGATATGTGCTGTTCTTTGACAATGCAGGCTAGATAGCAACTAGTGGTGAAGGTACTGGCACGGCATTATAACTAACATCTGATGGCTTTTAGATCTCATTGAGCCATATTATGTTGTTATTTTGAACTGAGAAAGACAACCAGAAGAACAGATTGTGTTATGTAACAGTGTGACGGCCACATACCAAAGAAGCCACAGTTTCTTTAGCGTTTCCTCTTGATGAGATCATTCTTTCGCTGGGATTCTAATATCAGTTTATTCAATCATTACTATTCACTTTAAATAATGCACAAATAAACACACCACTTTTCAAAAGTTTGGGGTCAGCAAGAATTGTTATGCTCATCAAGCCTATATTTATTTGATCAGTAATTTATATTTTAATACAGGCTTCTTTTTATACATTATATAATATTATGCTTTAACATATTGTATTTTAAAATGTTTATTCTATGATGCAAAAAACTGAATTTTCAGCATCATTACTCCAGTCTTTGGTGTCACATGATCCTTCAAAAATCATTCTAATATGCTGATTTGCTTTTTTTATTATTATTATAATTATTATTTTTTATTTAGCACTCTCCCAGTTTCTCATTACTGTAATGTGAATCATCCTGGTGGAAGCATAAAGTGATTTTGATGTAAAATATTATGTAAGCATTCTTGAACCATAACAGTAGGGGTGTGCGATAATGACTTTTTGTCGATTACGATAATTAGACGACATTTTGACTGACTTCCACAGCTTTTGATATTCTTCATATTCTGTTTGGTGATTCATTTGCAGCAGTAACAGAAATGAACTTTTCCAACAAGTTTAAATAGATTTTTACCTTTTATGGGCATTTTTACCTTTATAAGGCCTAACCTAACTAAATGTGCCCACCATCTTGCGTGTCAAATTATTAAATTTAATCAATGAATTCAAATAGTAAGATGCTATAGGGCTGTTACCAATCAAATGAAATCAGTATCAACAAAATTTGTGTTTGGGTAATGCAGGGGTGGCACAGCACCTGCATATGAGGAAAAAAAAGTTGAAAACTGACATTTGAATGATATACTTTAAATATTAACCTAAAATCAGTAGGTGGTGGCAAATCACTGCATGACTGAGTCAATGAGTCATTCATTCAACCGATTCATTCAAACGGCTGATTGATTCAGTAACAAAACACAATTGTGTGTTGTTCAGAGACGCAAAACAGTTCTGCTGTGTCTTTGTTTGGAACTATTTTTGTTGCCAAAAGAGAGCAAAAACAGACAATTGTGTCTAAATGTAAGTCAATTAATATTAACTTCTTGTTTATTGGACTGTTTTATAAATACAAATATCACATTTGCAATCGTTGCTGATATTTGAAGAAAAAACTGTACACTTTGTGTAATTTTTAATTATATCAGATGATATAAATATAAAAGATGTAAAGTCATATTTCCCCTCTTATCTTGAGTTTTGGGGGAATTATAAATGTATTTTAATAGACTAAATGATGTACTGAAAGTGTGAACTCTAAATGCACATGCACAGCAGTCTGCACACTTTCTGGGTGTGTTTTTGTTTGTTTTTTTGCGATTTACTCAATTACAATATTAACGTTGACGATATACATCGCATTCCCCTAAGTTACAGCATTCAGAAAACTGATCTTCACTGTTGGTCACGTCATGCCTGCATGTGTTGGTACTTCTTGGCCAGGTCTACGTTGGTACGTCCGAGCTGGAAGGGATACGTCCAGAGGATGGAGTTCCAGGAGTGACCAAACCTCTTCACACCCATATCGAGGTAAAGCAACTCATCAGCAGAAAAGTTCTGCCTCTGTCTGTGTCTCACTGAAAACTAAAGCAAAAAACCTTTACAAATTCACACATGTAGATAAAAATAGGGACTAAAGATGATATGCATTATGCACATGAGTGCACAAATATGAACAGCACATAGCAAGTTGAATTGCTTCTTTGATTATGCTCAGAATATTATGCTAAAAAGGACAATGCATGACTGTGTGCACTCTAAAAATACAGCAAAACAATATAAGATGTTCCAGATTCAATGCAAGTTAAGTTAGTGTGAAATCATAGCCTAATTCACCTAACATTAAAAGTGCCATACATTTTTTGGAAGACAGTCTTCTGAGGTTTTCTTGAGATGGCTGTGATCTCTTTTCCTTTTTATGCCTGGGCCTGAGAGAAAATGAAAAGAAAGAACAAGAGAGGCAGGAAGTGGAATTAAAGAACCAAACCATACAAAATGTGTCCATGCTGGTAACAGCAATACAAATAGTTAGACTTGCACAGACAGCAGGGAGGTATATTGATCTTTAGAATGATTTAGTGGGCAGTCTGTGAAACTGCACTCACAGTACTGAACCCTGTACTAGTATCCTACAGAACAAACACTTTTTAACAGGAGCAGGACTATAGCAGGACATTTCTCTCAGCATGAACGGTATTCTTATTGTACAATACAGTGTTGCATCTTGACTCTTGACAAGAACAAAACCCTTTTTTGTGCATGTACAAATGCGAATGCAGTATGTAAACGTGTGTATTGGCAGACTAGAACATACTGATCTTGTTAAAATAAAACAGTGTGTGGACTGCAGAGTTGTGATAATGTAAGTGTGTGCTTGTGTCTGGTCATATCCTCAGTCCTAATGACTTTGTGGTGGGGTACAGAACAGACTAGTCTCCATCTTCCCTACACATATGCTCCTACTATCTTTCTCACTATCTGTCTCTCTCTATCATACACACACGCATACACCACTCTTTATCCTTTACTTGTTTCATCCAGGCATTAAGAAGTCTATAAAGTAATAATAAAATGTAAAGTAAAAATCTTATGGTTGGGTTGCTGGTCACCCTTTCCAGGTTTGATTATGGATAATGACTGGCTGACATTGCATTACCCTTTACTTGACAATTATAGTGAGAACATCTCTAGAAAGTTCAGTGAGTAAGTCTTGAGGTTACGGGAAGGAAGCCACATCGGAACAACTGAACAGCACTCAGAGACCACAACTCTGCAATAGAGGGAATGGAATGAGCGAGGCTGAGGGAAAAAAGCAGGACAAAAGGAAAAAACTGAAAGCAAAGATGGAAAGACATTTCAGCAACATAGACCAAAGTCGAACGCACAGAGTCTTGTGTTACATAACTGCTTATTCAATAATATAACCTGGTTCTTTGCACGCATACGCACCGTTTATCAAATATATGGAGCAGTTTGCAGATGTTTGTAGTGGAACAGACATTATGAATGTTACCTCCCTCTCACCCCTAAACTGAAGAGCTACAGTCTTTTTGTCCTGAAAGGGAACTTAATCTTACTGTGTATTTCCCTCGGTCTTCTCAGGGGTGTGAGCCTAACACCTGAGGAAAGAAACACTGAGACTTAGAGAGTAAAAAAGAAGCAAATGCATATGCACTGTTTATCTAATGTACAGATGTTTACAGTGGCACAGATATTATACCCCCTCATCTCAAAAGTGAGTTGAGGTCAAAGGTTTACAAAGAAAATAATAGTGGAATTTATAAAAATGACCCCATTCAAAAGTTTACATACACTTGATTCTTAATACTGTGTTATTACCTGAATGATCCACAGCTATGTTTTTTTTTTGTTTAGTGATATTTGTTAATGAGTCCCTTGTTTGTCCTGAACAGTTAAACTGCCCGCTGTTCTTCAAAAAAGTCTTCAATCCTTCATTTTTGTGTATTTGAACCATTTCCAAAAATGACTGCATGATTTTGACTTCCATTTTTTCACACTGAGGACAACTGAGGGACTCATATGCAACTATTACAGAAAGTTCAAATGCTCACTGATGCTCCAATAGGAAAAACGATGCATAAAGAGCCAGGGAAGTAAATGTCTGAACAGAATGAAGATGTGTACATTCATCTTATTTTGCCTTAATGTCATATTTGTTTTATTTAGTACTGCCCTTCAGAAGCTTACATGTTTCCCAGAAGACAAAGTTAAATTTTCCCTGATATTCAAATTCCAAAAGTTTTTTTTTTTTTTTTACCCCCCGGCTCTTAATGTATTGTGTTTCCTTCTGGTGTATCAGTGAGGATTTGAACCTTCTGTAACAGGTACATATGAGAGTCCCTCAGATGTCCTCAGTGTGAGATGGCTCTCAGAATAATGCAGTCATTGTTGGACAGCTGTGGATCATTCAAGTAACAACACAGTATTAAGAAAAAAGCGTGTGTAAACTTTTGAACGGGATTATTTTTATAAATAATTTTCTCTTGTGGACTATATATAAATGTCTTTTATGTGAAATATCTTATTCAGGTCAGAGCTAAATAAACAATAACATAACATTTATGATCTCTCTTGTTTTGGTAAAATAACATTTTCCAGATTTTGATCTCAACTGTACATCTAAGAGCTACAGTTCTCTTTTGGCCTGAAAGGGAAAGAACACTTCTCTTACTGTGTATTTCTCTCTGTCTTCTCAGGGGTGTGAGCCTAACATCTGGAGAAAGAAACAATGAGAATTAAAGAACAGAAAAGATGCAACAAATGCACTAAAATGCATGTGAAAATACCTTGCTGTTAAAGAAAAGAGGCTGCATACTTCTATGCAATAAATGGAACATAACACATCATAAAATTGCATCTGGATTCCACAGACCATTTGTGACATACTGTTTCAATTTTAATCAACTATAGAATATACAGAATATAGTAGAATATATATTATACATATACATCAGACTTCGTATGTAATTATAAACTCCTAATGCTTTCCCAACATACATTGTTGCTTTGGATGAAAGCATCTGCTAAATGAATAAACATAAATCACGAGGGTGTGTCTGGTTCTCCAGGCCTTGTTCTATCAAAGCTACTCTTTAAACATTTGAGGTTGGAGCAATTCTTTCAACAATCCCAAAAACACTGTGAAAGACCATGTGGACGCCGTCTCTTACATCTGTCTGATGGTTGATGACTCAGCCTGTGTTTTTCCCTCTTGCTCCTCTCTGTATCCTCACTAGTGCTCTTTCTGTTTTTGTCATGTGTCTTGATGTGAGTGTGTGCAAGAGTGTAGCTAGTCCTCTTTAACTGCTGGCTTCTCCTAAATCGATCCTCAGCCTCTCGTAGCACCAGGTGCATTTCACACTGAAACCTGCAGCTACGCAACACAGTGCCAAACGTACGACTGTCCATCTCATTCATATGTTTCACACAACCTGAGATTTAATTTGTGAGAAAAAGAACATGAGAGACAAAAAGAACAGTGAGAGTACTGAAAAACTAGAAAGTGTCAGTAAGTATTACTTTTATTATCTAATGTGTTGTTTGTTTGTGTGCATTTATACAGACACACCTGAACAGCGTAGACTGCTGGGTTTAGAGGCCGATGGTGGCTTCAGAAACCTGTTAATTTCTCTGTCCAACAGCTCAGAGCACAGAGACATCTCATCTGAAAACAACAGCACAAATTCACAATCTAAAACTTCAAATGAACAGCAAAGTTTTGCTGTGACTTAGCACAAAGCGAGCGTGATGTTTTAGTAAGATTTACCATCAGAGCGAGCGTGTGTGCTCTGGTTTCTCTTCATGGGATCAGGATGTCTGAAAATATCTGGGCTGAAACCCAAGAAAAATAAAACGGAGAGAGAAATGTCACTCCCTTGAGGAGGAAAAATTTACTGACTCTGTCTTGAAAAGTCATTGACATGAAATGAATTATGTATATCTGGATTTAATGTGAACATCCTAATTCTGAATAAAACAACTAGGAATGAGAAAAGCAAGAATAACTCATACCATCACGTTTTCCAACAAAAAATCTATTTGTTGAAATTTTCTAGCCACAAGTGTACAATATATTTTTGTTTATTACATGTATTTAAACAGTGTGTTTATGTAACACTGTAAAAGCAAAACATTCATTTATGATTAATGTTTACCCCTGTGTATCTCTGCCTCCCCCTACTGGTGTGCTGCAGGGCTGTGGAAGTTTGTTGCCGTCCTCATCATCAGAGTCTAGATTCAATATCCTAAATCTCTTTGCCACTCTTTTAGACTGCTTTTTTTTCTCCATATCTCTCGTTTTCACATCTCCCTCTGTCCTTGTCTCCAGGTTGTCAATATTCCTCTCATTCTCTCTCATTTGTTCATGCTCTCTTTCGTTGCCCTTTTCCCAGCTAGGGCCTTTGAAGTGAGTGACTTGGACAGGACTCAAACACTCTTCAGTGTTGACACACTGCTACTTACAAACACAAAATAAACAATGTTATGTTTACACTAGTTATCTCAATTTAAACAAACATACTGTACTTTGTTGAAACAGCTGTAAACTGATGCAGAATGCTTACAGATTACTATCTGTTAATGTGTTTACATGTCATTCTCACCAAGTTCTCCTTGCTGTATGGTATTTCATTTGTGATTGGCTGTTCTAGAGTTCCTTCAGGGTTTGTGTGTAACTTCCATACTCGATGGTACCCTTTGACCTTTCGCATCACAGAACCCTCCCACCATGGCTCATTACATTCCACAGATGAGGCCAACCTCTGATTGCTGCTTTGCTGGATTTCAGCGTCTCCTTCCCACAGTTTCACGCCAATCTGAAAATCAAATACAGAATTAGGCTAATGAAGTTAAGAGGAAGAATTTATTCATAGCACGCTCTTCCTGTTCCATGAAATGTAAGCATGCTTGACTTTATTAATTAACCACCACAGGATTGACTTGAATTTTTTAAGACTCTGTGGACTCTAAAATACTCTGTGGTGTCATTGCAGGCTATCACATCTGGTTACATTTTGTTTGTAAAGACTTGAGAACTTGTGGAATAAATAACACAAGAATGCTCTTGGAAATGTAACGGATAAAAATAATAAAAAACTTAAATGCACTCAAAAACACCAAAATCTAATCTACGTTATATGACTTTTACAGAGAAGCACTTGGTGAAATAAAAACCTTTTTCTCCAGATGCTGTATTCTCTGAAGGATTTCTCCAGCGGACTGCCAGTGACTCTCCATGTCACTCTCCTCCTGTAGAACCATAGCTGACATGCCTGCACCTAATGATTCAGCTGGGTGGTGAGGTGAAAAAAACATCAAATACTCATGTGCCAAAGTGTCAGTTTAATAGAAACAGGACATTAAAAGAAGGGTAAGGTTACTGCATCTGAAATTAATAGCATATTATCACCACTGACACCACTGGTATTGTTTTAGACTACTACTGTCCTGAATACAGGTCAAAAGTTTGCAAACACCTTACAGAATGTTAATTATTTTAACAAAATAAGAGGAATCATACAAAATGCATTTTATTTTTTATTTAGTACTGACCTGGATAAGATATTTAGCATAAAAATGTTTACATATAGTCCATAATGCATCGTGTTTCCTTCCAGAGCATCAGTGAGTATTTGAACCCTCTGTCATAGTTGCATGAGTGCCTCAGTTGTCCTCAGTGTGAAAAGATGGATCTCAAAATCATACAGTCATTGTTGTAAAGGGTTCAAATACACAAAAATGCAGAAAAACCAACAAATTTGTGGGACCTGAAGAATTTTTCTGAAGAACAAACAAGGGACTCATGAACAACTATCACTAAACAAAAAAACACAGCTGTGGATCATTCAGTTAACAACACAGTATTGAGAATCAAGTATATGTAAACTTTTGAACAAAGTCATTTT
>JAHKKF010526291.1:0-10573 GCA_019740295.1 Labeo calbasu
CTTTTTTTTTTTTTTTACTTTACACAAACATCACAAAAAAATACAACCAACATAACATTTGACTGGATGAAAATGTTACATTAGCACCTTTAAGATGTGTTTGTATATGTGAATTTAAAATAAAATAAAAAAACAGGAAGCGCTTCTGGACCAGTGTTGTTTACATCTAGCGAAATGGTCTATATGGTGGTCATTTAACATTTAACTACATTATTTGTATTTGTATTACTTTGTCGTCACCAACACTAAACATTCATAAAATTATTGTAAAAATAAATAAATAAATAAATATCAAGACCAGTGCTTAATTTATTTAAATTAATAGACACTTTCAGAAACTTGTGCATACAAACAAAAAAAAGTTGTTAAAAAAAATACACACACACACACACACACACACACACACATATATATATATATATATATATATATATATATATATATAATTATTTGCCAATTCTCCTTATTCATGTGAATGGGATTTTGTGTGTGTGTGTTTGATTTAATTTACAAAAAGTAATGAATATTGCAATAACTGTAAAAGGCTTAACTAAAAAAAAAAAAAAAAAAAAGTGCATACAAATATGTCCAATACTCTTGAATATGTTCAGTAACCTTTATGTTTCATATTGATTGAAGCACAAAAACCAGACCACTCCATGAGTGCTTTTTACAGGGTCAACCTCTCAGTTCATGGATAAGAGTAAAACAGATTGCAAATGGATTGCAAGTAATAGCAAACATCTCCAAAGCTGTCACATTTCCTTTGTAAGGGAATAAGGTACAAACGAAAGAAAACAACATATATGTTGTCTACATGTGCACAGGAGGGCACAGCCACTATAGTGAGACCTTGTGGGCTTCATTGTGAAGATGTACATATCTGTTAACTTCCAGTTGCATCGAATGAATATGAATTAATCAGTGTCCTTGAAGAAACTTGGAAACTACAGAAGGGATAAAAAAAAAAAATAAAAAAAAAGAACATACCTGAGGCAAAGATCGGCCTTCTTTGGCAGTGGTACTTAGAGTAAATCTCTTATAGTAAATAGGTACGAAGACTTGGTTCCTTTAAATGTTTTTTTTTTTTTTCCTGAGGAAATTGTTAATAATGATTGACAGTAATAACACCTACACATGTGAAGAAAACCTTTCAAAAAGGTGTGCATTTGCATAAATAATAAGAATCCTCATAGCTGCTGAACAGCTGCTACCACTGGGAGCTTTCCAAAGTAATGAGTGATTACATTTACTGCAATCAGAGAACTTGCTGTTTTTCCAGCATGAGAATGTGCCATCTGACAATACGAGCACAAAATGTAAAGTGTGTGTGTGTGACAGTTAGAATATATGTGTAGTGTTGGGGAAAGTTACTTTTCTATCTATTTATCTATCTATCTATCTATCTATCTATCTATCTATCTATCTATCTATCTAACATTCTTAATTTTCTAGTTATAATTAGTTACAAATTCAAATTCAGAAATTAATTTAAAAGACATTCTTAATTCCATTCTGCTTAATTCATCTTTATCTTTAAAAAAAAAAAAAAAAAAAAAAAAAAAAAATTTAACAGTTTTGCTATTGTTAACTTAATTGAAAATTATTACAATAGTTTTCATTAACTGAAAATANAAAAAAAAAAAAAAAAAAAAAAAAAAAAAAATTTAACAGTTTTGCTATTGTTAACTTAATTGAAAATTATTACAATAGTTTTCATTAACTGAAAATAAGCTGCTATAAAAATATAAAAAAAAAATAAACTTAATTTTGTAGATAGATAAAGTTGAAAGGAAATTAAAAATGTTTACCTTGCAACCCATTGAAATAAAAGTTAAAGTTTAAGTACTAAAATGACAAACTTAATCTGCAATGGAAATAAAAGTGAAGTAGAAATATTTTAAAAAGAAAAATGATAAATGCACAGAAAATTCTATTTTTAAATGCACTCTATTTTATTTCAATTCTATCTACTTGTTTACTTTTTATTTATTTAAAAAATTAAACCTCTAATACTAGTGTTCTCTATTCTTTTTTTTAACTACTTTTATTTTATTTATTAAAAAATGACCCTCTAACACTAGTGTTCTTTGTTCTTTTTCTATTACATCTATTTTTTCCCCTTTCTATTTGTTATAAAAATTGACACCCTAACACTAGCGCTCACTGTTCTTTTTCTATTCTATCTACTTCTTTTCTTTTTATTTATTTAAAAAAAATCACCTTCTAACACAAGCATTTTCTATTCTTTTTCTATTCTATCTATTTGTTTTCTTTTTATTTATTAAAAAAATGACCCTCTAACACTCACATTTTCTATTTTTTCTATTCTATCTACGTGTTTTCTTTTCACTTGTTTAAAAAATTAAACTCTAAATTAAGTGTTCTCTATTCTATTTCTATTCGATCTACTTGTTTTCTTTTTATTATGTAAAATGTACCCACTAACACTAGTTTTCTCTTTTCTTTTTCTATTCTATCAACTTGTTTTCTTTTTATTTATTAAAAATGACCCTCTAACACTAGTGTTCTTCATTAATTTTTTATTATATCTACTTTTGTCTTTTTATTTATAAAAAAATCACCCTCTAACACTAGCATTTTCTATTCTTTTTCTATTCTATAAACTCGTTTTCTTTTTATTTAAAAAACGACACTCTAAAATCAATGTTCTCTATTCTATTTCTATTCAATCTACTTGTTCTTTTTATTATATAAAATGTACCCACTAACACTAGTTTTCTCTATTCTTTTTCTATTCTGTAAACTTGTTTTCTTTTTATTTATTAAAAATGACCCTCTAACACTAGTGTTCTTCATAAATTTTTAACATGTCTACTTTTTCTCTTTTCATTTCTTTTTTAAAAAACACCCTCTAACACTAGCATTTACTATTCTTTTTCTGTTCTATAAACTTGTTTTCTTTATAATTTTTTAAAAAAATGACCCTCTAACACTAGTGTTCTTCATTAATTTTCTATTATATCTACTTTTTTCTCTTTTTATTTATTTTAAAAAAATCACCCTCTAACACTAGCATTTTCTATTCTTTTTCTATTCAATCTACTTGTTTTCTTTTTATTTAAAAAATGACCCTCTAACACTCACATTTTCAATTTTATTCTATTCTACTTGTTTTCTTTTCACTTGTTTAAAAACAACCCTCTAAAATCAATGTTCTCTATTCTATTTCCATTCAATCTACTTGTTCTTTTTATTATATAAAATGTACCCACTAACACTAGTTTTCTCTATTCTTTTTCTATTCTGTAAAATTGTTTTCTTTTTATTTATTAAAAAATAACCCTCTAACACTAGTGTTCTTCATAAATTTTTATCATGTCTACTTTTTCTCTTTTCATTTCTTTTTTAAAAAACACCCTCTAACACTAGCATTTTCTATTCTTTTTCTGTTCTATAAACTTGTTTTCTTTTTAATTTTTAAAAATGATCCTCTAACACTAGTGTTCTTCATTAATTTTCTATTATATCTACTTTTTTCTCTTTTTATTTATTTTTTAAAAATCACCCTCTAACACTAGCATTTTCTATTCTTTTTCTATTCAATCTACTTGTTTTCTTTTTATTTAAAAAATGACCCTCTAGCACTCACAGTTTCTATTTTTTTCTATTCTATCTACTTATTTTCTTTTTATTATATAAAATGTACCCACTAACACTAGTTTTCTCTTTTCTTTTTCTATTCCATCTACTTGTTTTCTTTTTATTTAGTAAAAAAAAACTTGTTGGTTTAATTGCTTCTATTGTCCTCATTTGTGAAATGCTTTGGATAAAAGCATCTACTAAATGACTAAATGTAAAATTACTAAAAATTAAAAACTAATCTAAAATTAAAATAAAAACTAAAAAAACTGCACTGTAAAAAAATTACTGTTGCTGCTTTACTTAAAGGCATAGCTCACTCATAAATTTTAATTCTGCCATCATTTGACCTCAAGTTGTTCCAAACCTATAGGAGAAAATGTATAGAAAAATACTGTGGAAGTCAATGGCTACCACCTGTTTAGTTACCCACATTCTTCAAAATATCTTTTTTTGTGTTTAACAGAAGAAAGAAACTTATAGCTTTGGAACAACTTGAGTGTGAACTGTCATTTTTGGGTGAACTGTTACTTCAACTGTGTGCAATCTACAAGCATGTAACACTGTATCTGCGTAAAGGGAAAGAACCGCAAGTGTTTAATGATCAGTTATGTTTGACATTTTAAAGTTTCTCTTCTGTTATGGTCAGCAATATGCTGAAGAGTGGAGCTTCTGGCGATAGGTTGTGGGTGGCTACATAACTCTATTGTATGTTGCTCCACTCAATGAGCAATAGCTGCACTAATGCCACAGCAGTGACTTATACATTGCAGACATCTGCCATGCTATAAAGGCTATTTTTAAACATACAATAACAATCAAGAGTTCATATTACTCACTTTTCTATGATGTAATGTACAGACTTTACCTAAGTTCCTTTAGTGTATCATAGCTGTTAAATAGTCTTTATGGAACACACAGGATAAAATCTACTCAAAAAAATGCAAATTGTTACCTCATCCAAGATGTTTTATGGTAACATGTTAATCAGGACAATTTTGATAAAGAACAATGCACTGTGGCTTTAATCCAGCGTGGCACTTCTGCTCTGCTCCTGCTACGTGCTGCCACTGTAATCTGTTAACATGGATGCCAAAAAAAAATGCGCTGTTCACGTCCTGCTCACGCGTGCAGTGTGAAACCGGCGTTAGGGTACGTCTAAAAACTCCCATCTCCTTTTCTTCTCCAACTTCAAAATCGCCCGACATCGCTTCAGAAGTACCAACCCAGAGTTTACAAAGTGAACATACAAAGAAGATCAAACACTCTTTACAAAAAAGGTTAAAACAGCAAATGTAGAACGATTCAGAAGTTGGAGGAGAACATGGGGCGGGAGTTTTTAGACGTACCCTAACTGTCACGACCGGAAAAAAACAGTTCACACAGAGCTAGACAAGACGATTGTTTGAGGTTAAAAAGTATATAAATTGTAATTAAAAAAATAAAAATAACCATGGTTTTGCTAGATAAGACCCTTCTTCTTCAGTTTGGATCGTTTAGAGCCCTTTGAAGCTGCATTTAAACTGCATTTTGGAAGTTTAAATTTGGGGGCACTAGGGCTGGGTGATATGGGCAAACTTTTTTCATATCAGTCGATATCACTAATTATTACGATAAATGACAAATCTATATTTCTTTCAAGTTTAAAGTCAGATTTTTGCTCCAAAGTGAAAGTTGTAGAAACCAGACCATTAATTTTCCTTAACAAAATAAATATCTAAATGAAAAAATAATTTTTGCATGTTCTAATGAGTTATATTGTTTCAAATCAAGAAACAGGTTTGGGTTGTCTGATAATAATAATATCACTTTTTGTCTCTTAGAAATGCACATTTGATAGTAGCTTGAGGATGCTGAGGTAATTTTTTGTTCATTATCAATCAGTAACATCTGTAAAAATTGTAGCAACCTCAGTTTTATATGGTTAAATTTATTCTGACCCAGAATAATATAGTCTCCCATAGTAGCAAGCATACATTTTTAGTCATGATGAATACAGTTAAAAGTACACGTAATGGTACCTCAATACCATGGTAAAAACATAACTACATGGTTTTATAGTTAGCCTATCTGTATGAAAAACGGTAGTCTAAAAACATTCAGTATAAATGCACACATGCTATAGCTAAATCACAAATACATACATACTTATATACCATTACTCCTGTAATAAAATTCAGTGTAAACATACCACATTGCTGCCACAATACCATGGTACAGTGAGTGTTACTACAGTAATCCATGGTAAATGATGGCGATGTGTAGACTGAAAAGCCTTCTGACTGTCTCCTTGCACACAGCTTTAAACTACTTTGAATCACAGTAATTTGTGTTCGTCGCTGAATTCAAGTGTTTCACACTGGATCTCACAGCGCTGTTTAGTGCTCGCATAACGGAGCCGTTCACATATCGTGTCTTTTGCGCGCTCAAGTTCGTTATTTCAAATGTAGGCGCGCGGCAGCTGCACTCATAACGGAAGCGACGCGCTCGGTTTTTCTATGCGCGTCCGCGCCGCATCGAGATAATATAAATGCATCTTCTCTAGTGAGCTCGCGCAGTAGTTTGAACTTGGTCCGAGCGGATAAACGGTCCGTGTGAGTCACGCTGTTTTGTTCCGCTTTTGGTGCATAAATCGAACATTTACTGAACTCTTCATATCGTTTTATCGAGGAAAATTATATCGCAATAATTATCGTTATCAAATTATCGCCCAGCTCTAGGGGGCACCATAAAAGTCCACTCTATGGAGAGAAATTCTGAAATGTTTTCCTTAAAAAACAATTTCTTTATGCCTGAAGAAAGACATGAACATCTTGGATTTTTGCTCTGGAAGTAAACTAATCTAATGCATTTCAACTGAAAATGTAACATGCATTACACTATAGATTTTGACTTTGTGTATATCTTGGATGTGTGGAGTGTGACCACCCTCACCTTTCCTGCCCACAGATCTATTAGGACACAGAACGTCTCCACCTGACAGTTTGCCGGCTCTCCTCGTCTTTAATTTGAGCTTGCCGTTACAGGTGTCAGTCTTCCGCTCTGCGCTGTCAGCCCCCTGTCCATTACAGCAGTCAGCACTGCTCAGAACTCTGGGAGAAATTGCCTATGTCTTAAGTCAAATTACAGGCAGGCCACTGCAATTCAGTTTAACCTGATGGAAGAGGGAAAAAAAGACAGTGGGTTGAAAAGACACATGGCAGGAAGTCCAAATGAGTCTGGATTCGTAATAACTGGAGTCTATGCTCATATTGAAAGACTGTATCCGACGAAACGTCCGGGGAAAATAAGCAATATACTTATCTGACGCTTCCCCTGCTGTCTGAAAATATTGAAAAATTTAAGACACTCCATTCGACTAATATTTGTTCCGTGAACAGTCTTAGCAATGTCTGAAAACAGAATAAGGCTTTCGGTTCCCTGTCCTGAGGCCTTTAAAAACAGCACAGCACATGCATACTGAGCAATATCTCCGTTAGATGAAAAATAGAAATCACCGTGATGGGCGGCGAGAGAAATACTGATCTCTTGTGAGTTATGGGCATCCAGGGCAGATGAAAGTAACTTCCTTGCTCTATTCGGAATATCATTATTCCGCAGATGCTCCGGGGCTCATTTCAATAGACCACAGCGGCCATATTTTAGCTTGACAGTTGAGTGACTATATCAGCAACTGATAATGACACTACGGCTAATATCAGCTGCGGCTGCTGTGAACGGTGACAGGTGAGGCATCGCTTTATAACGCTATTGAAGATTTATCAGCTGATTAACCTCTGCTTTAGGTTGTTAGCAGTATAAATAATTGAGGTTTGAGCTGACACTTAGAACATGGTAGTAATTTGAGCGGGAAATAAATTAGATGGAACGTGGACATCCATTCATGGACTTCTGGTTGGTGTATCGCAATCTGATCGGCCCAGAACGTGTCCAGAAATGATGAGGATGGATTGCACAAAAGTTCTGAAAAGTCTTAAGGCTCTCTCCCTACTTGAAACACAGCAAAATATGCTAATGATGCTTAAAAAAAAGAGTCAGATGCCAGGCCAAAGTTCTTAGATATGTTAGATATGTATATGAGATATGTTAAAGGTTGGCAATATCACTTTTTGTTCTCAAATTCTGAATTTCTCACAATAGCTTTTATTAGACAAACAGAATAGCTTGACTTGTTGTCTACATAAATAGCTAACTGCTAAGGCAGCATTTTAAATGAAATGTTACTTTATAAGTGAATGATTTTTAATGTTCCTCACTGGAACCAACTATATTTATAGACACTATATGTTCTCTAAAAGGCACAGCAAATACAAAAAATGTACAAAAACAATTGTTTTTAATTTAATTTAATTATTTTCAATTAAAAACTATTCAACAATGACATTTATATTATTTTTTTATTAATATGAAAGTATTTATATATTTACATGCAATGCTGTGTAAAAGTTTGCAAACAGTAAGAGATTTTATTTAAAAAAATACTTTTATTTAGCAAGGACGCATTAAATGTATCAAAAGTGACAGTAGAAGCATTAAAAAAATAAAATTAAATTAAATAAAATTAAATAATTATCAGCATATTAGAATGATTTGTGAAGGATCATGTGACACTAATAAAAAAAAAAAAAAACCTAAACACTAAAAAAAATAAAAATAAAAAGTTTCACGGTTTCCAAAAGGATTGAAAAAATAAAATAAAATAAAATAAAATAAAATAAAATAAAATAAAATAAAAAACAAATCAGCATATTAAAATAATTTCTGAAGGATCATGTGACACTAAAAAACTAAACCCTAAAAAATGTTTAATGGTTTCTAAAAACAATTAAAATAGAAAAAAATAATCAGCATATTAGAATGATTTGTAAAGGATCATGTGACAATAAAAAAAATAATAATAATAAAATAAAAAAACACGGTTTCACAGAATAATTTCTGAAGGATCACATGTGACACTAAAAGAAACTATACCCTAAAAAATGTTTAATGGTTTCCCCAAAAAATAATAAAATTAAATAAAATTAAATAAAAATAATCAGCATATTAGAAAGATTTCCCTATAAAACCCTATAAATAAAATTATTCATGGTTTCCAAAAGAATTAAAAAAAAAATAATAAAATAAAATAAAATAAACTCTAAACACTAAAAAACGTTTTGCAGTTTCCAAAAAGGTCAAATGAAATAAAATAAATCAAATCCAATCAAATCAAATAAATAAAATAAAATAATAAAATAAACTCTAAACACTAAAAAAAAGTTTTGCAGTTTCCAAAAAGGTCAAATGAAATAAAATAAAATAAAATAAAATAAAATAAAATAAAATAAATCAGCATATTAGAATGATTTCTGAAGGATCACGTGACACTAAAGATTGGAGTAATAACTACTAAAAATTCAGCTTTGCCATCACAGGGCTAAATTACATTTTAAAATATAATAAATTGGGAAACTGATTCCACAGAAATCCATTTATTTAATATATAATCAATATTTTGCTCCACTCTATATGCCAACTAGGATAAAAATAGTGGAAAAGGTTTCTGGGACTGCCTTATCTATGAAGCACACATGAAATGCTGCTTAACATTTTAGCCACGAGGTATTTTATGAGCATAATTTAGCTGCCTACTGTTTGGAACAGCTTTCATATAAGCAGTGTCCCTATAATGCCTATAAATACTGCCTAGGTGGGCAGCTCACAAGATTTGGTAACAGAGCTAATTTGTTGGCTGACAAATTACAGCTGTTTAAGTGATACGTTGACACATTGCTCAGCCTTCATCAACTCATTACTTTACGTCAAACAAGCAACAGTTCTGAGCAGGGTTATAAGTCATTTCCCCTGAAGGAGTCTGGGCTCCTCCATGCAAGATGCTCCTTAAATGCATTAAAAACCTTTATACCCCAAGTCTGATGTAACGCCGTGGATTAATATAAACACTTGGAGTTTGAATGGGTCGCTGACTTTGTAGAGAACGGCTTTCTAGGCCTCTTGTCTTTGGACTGCAATCTATTGTCAAGCCCCAGCAGCCCATTGACACAGCCATTGATTTTCTGATTAATGTACCTCTCTGTCATTGGTGTTTAGAGCAGTAGACATCATTTTAATGTGTGCATGATCAATAGCTCCATCAGCACTGAAAATTTCCAGCAGCGGGACAGCGGGAGATGCTGGTCTGCACTGCACAACCCCTTTAACACACAGAGAGGAGCTCCTCTGCCCTCCGTCCCTTGTTATAAATCTCATAAGTCAGAACTATGAAATGCAATCATAATGGCGCTTGATTTGGAGCATGTTAGCTTTATAGAAAATGAGTACAGCTTAAACCATGCAAAAGTTAGCATAAATATTCAAACAGATCAGCAGCACCATATACAGTACAGCAACTTTAACTTTGATGATGCACTTATCTACCTATCTATCTATCTATCTGTCTATCTACTGTCCATCCATCCATCCGTCCATCCGACGATTTGTCTGTCTGTCTGTCCCTACGTCTATCTATCTATCTATCTATCTATCTATCTATCTGTCTGTCTGTCTATCTACTGTCCGTCCAACCGTCTGTCTGTCTATCCATCCATCTATCTATCTATCTATCTATCTATCTATCTATCTATCTATCTATCTATCTATCTATCTGTCTATCTGTCTGTCTGTCTGTCTGTCTATCTACTGTCCATCCGTCCGTCTGTCTGACTATCCGTCTGTCTGTCCATACGTCCATCCATCTGTCCGTCTATCTGTCTGACTATCTATCGGTCCTTCGGTTCGTCTATCTGTATGTCTATCTCTCTATTAATCTATCTATCTACTGTCCGTCCATCTGACTATCCGTCCGTCTATATGTCTGTCTTTCTGACTATCTGTCTATCTATCTATCTATCTATCTATCTATCTATCTATCTATGTATCTGTCTGTCTGTCTGTCTACTGTCCATCCGTCCGTCTGTCTGACTATCCGTCT
>JAHKKF010526296.1:0-17677 GCA_019740295.1 Labeo calbasu
AAGCTTCTGCTGCCTTTTCTTTTTCTTTTTATTTAATGTTAAATAAAACAAATGTATTGAATACAAATTATTCTGGTATTTTTATTCATATAGTTTTTGGACATTTTTAAAATGTATTATTTGTATTTAACATTATTCTTCTGTGCTGACCAAATCAGAACAGACCTGCAACCTATTTTTGTGGGAATACTGGGAAAACGTGGGAGGAAAAATATTTGACATGCGTCACTTTACATTCTGACAGCCTGTTCTAAAGTCATATTTGACCATTTTTGAAGTGAAAATAATTACATAATCAGCACCAATTTATATGCCAAAATGAGGCACACAACAAAACACAATAAAAGAAAATCACAGGGCATGAGAACAATGAGAGAAGAAAAAAAAGACCAAAAGAAGAAAGAAATGAAAGGATGAACTGGAAAGCGTTGGGAAAGAAAAATACAAGCACACTCAAAGACAGTTAAAACATGATGAAATACAGAAGAAGAGCGTCATTCCCCATGTATACGTTTCTCACCCTTCTGAACAAAATGGCTGGGAGAGGGCACGTGATTGGCTATGCCCAAATGCCCTCCTCATCGTCCTATTGGTGGAAAATGAGTGCAGGTTTAATCCAAGGCAGCATGGGATTAAAGAAAGAAGTTATTAGTGGGTGAGAGCAGGTCATTTATTGCACTGAAATTTCATGTTAAGTGACCAATTTTTCCTCAGTGAGGAGCAGCAGTAAGTTTTTCCCATGCAGTGAAAAAAAAAAAAAAAAGAGTCATAAATAAGAGATAGACACTACATTCCCATTAATTTCTCCATCTCTCAACAGGAGGGTTAAGGGTGATTAGTTAGCCATTGAACCAAAGTGAAACAGCATTAGAAGCAACCGGTTTCGCCCAAAAAAAGGGGCGGCTATGCTACAACAAGAATTGAAACCATAGCTTGAAATGAGTAACACACGTGGCCTCTACCCCGTCCGTCCTGGATGGCTGTGGAAAATACCTGCAATGAATGCCGTCTGAGGTCCCTGTAAGTCCCAGCTCTGTAGTCGTCATATTTAGGTGATAACAGTGTGATCGGGGAGGTTTGGAGCGGGGCTCAGGTGTTGATGTGTGAGGGTGTTCTTATTTGAGTTGGAAATATGTAGGTGAGAAATGAAGATCACAGGAAAATGTGAGCTAAGTGTTTTCTTGGCAATCGGGAAGGACAATGAAAAGGGTTTGCGAGACCCTGGGATAGCTTCATAGCAGCTTTCTGTGTGAGCGTGGGAGATTGAGCGTGTAGACGGAGCTTTAACATACATATACGCATATATGCGGATATGGGTCGAGGCCTGGGCGGAGTGTTGCTGAATGATGGGTTTCTTTCAGCACGTGAGTTAGGATGTAGCACTTGAACTGGATTACACCAGGAGTCCACGGACAGGTATGACACACCGCGTTTAGCGCATCAAGTCATGTCATAACAACCAGCAGGATTTGTGCTTCCTGGGAGAGCTTGGACAGAAGAATGCAACAGGCTGTCCTTCCTCTTTGAATTTCACTCTCTATTCATCCTTTATCATGTCAATTCTTTCCTCTTTCTCTCCTCGTGAACTAATTCCTGTTGGACAGCCATCCAGAGGAGAGAGGCTTAAGGCGAAGGAATTCAACGTTTTAAAAGCAACAAAGAACAAAGCCAGTTAAATCTTCCAGAATCATCCTGTGTGACGGAACTATTCCAAGAAAAACATTCAGGGATGTGTGTGTGTGCGCACATTCATGAATGAGAAAACGTGAGCTTTTTGATTTTTGGTGACCCACTACGAAATAATACACAAATTGGAGCTGAGGATGCTGTTCCTTATTGGATATGAAATATGTAATTTCCTGTTGTTTATGTTTGGTTATAATGGTTTTCTTTTTATAAATCAGGATAGGGCCTTTCCTTTAGGGGTAAATCAGATAGCAGAGTGAGTGAGTGAGACGACAGCAAGTAAGTAGGTGTAACTTTCACTGTAGGTTCTGGGATTTTTTAAAACTTGTTTCATTGTGATGAAAAAGTAATAGAACTCGTCTCATCAGGCTACACAATTTAAGGTAGAATTCATATTCTGAGCATAAATGGCATGGGACTTAAGGTTAGGTCTGGGGATTTGTTTAAATGACTAACCCTAGTCTAATTCTAGAATACTACCCTAGGATACTAGAATAGAACCCTAGAACAGTAGAATAGAACCCATAACCACTAGAATAGAACTCTCGAACACTAGAATAGAACCCTAGAATACTTGAATTCTAGGATACAACCCTTGAATACTAGGACAAAACCCTAGAACAGAACTCTGGAACTCTAGAACACTAGAATAGAACCCTAGAAAACTACAACAGAACCCTAGAATACTAGAATTCTAGAACACTACCCTAGAATACTACAATAGAACCCTAGAATAGTAGAATAGAAMCCTAGAACACTAGAATAGAACCCTAGAATACTAGAATTCTAGAACACTACCCTAGAATACTACAATAGAACCCTAGAATAGTAGAACAGAACCCTTAACCACTAGAATAGAACTCTCAAACACTAGAATAGAACCCTAGAATTCTTGAATTCTAGGTTACAACCCTAGAATACTAGCATAAAACCCTAGAACAGAACTCAAGAACAAAAGCCTAGAAACACTAGAACTCTCGAACACTACAATAGAACCCTAGAACACTAGAGTAGAACCCTAGAATACTATAATTCTAGAATACTACCCTAGAATATAACAATAGAACCCTAGAACACTAGAAAAAATATCTAGAATACTATAATAAAACCCTAGAATACTACAATAGAAGCCTAGAATACTACAATTCTAGGATACTACCCTAGAATACTAGAAGAGAACCCTAGAAAACTAGAACAGAACCCTAGAATGCTAGAATTCTAGGATACTACCCTAGAATACAACCCTAGAATTCTAGGATACTACCATAGAATAGTAGAACAGAACCCTAGAACACTACAATAGAACCCTAGTACACTAGAATACAACCCTAGAATACTAGAATTCTGGGAAACTACAACAGAATAGTAGAATAGAACCATAGAACACTAGAATAGAACTCTAGAACACTAAACCCTAGAATACTAGAATTCTAGGATCAGTTAGTAAACCCCATTGAAGAAGTAAAAGGATAAAGAATTTACAAGTCTTGTAAGGTGCACTCTGATTGGCTCACCTGATCTGGAGAGGGTTTGTGATTGGTCTGGTCAGAATTGGAGGCCTTGAGGTGGTCATCCTCATAGTTATCAGCCATTAACTTCATGCGGTTCTGCGTCTGTAAAAGATACAGCTCATTGTAAACGACTGCCAAAAAACACACGTAGAGACACACTTTCCCCCCGTCATTTTGAAATGAGCCCAGTCTGACTCTAAGCCTGGTAGTCTTGGGGCTTGAGTTATCAAATCTCCATCTCAGCCCATGCTGTTAGGAGTGGAAATTTTATCTGTATGAATTCAATTACAAGCATTATAAGAAGTGATTCTGATATTCGTTTTGATAGACAGAGTATTACTTCGAGCCCTACAGCGAGAGGAGGATCACAGCGTATTCACGCAAGTTTCAGCTGGAACGGATTTGAGCGAGGAGGGGGAAAGCGAGCGACGGAGATCTTTTAAACCCAGAGGAGAAGGGTGTGAAAAAGCAATAACAGAGACAGTGAGAGAAGAGCCGAGTTGTAGAGAATAGAGAACAAAACACCGGCTTCTCTCAAATATAAACACATATGCACACTCACCTCCCTGCTTGATACAGATTCAAGCCTCCACATGCTCAAACCATTGCACACATTTAACAAGCGCCCCGAGGTTTCCGTGTCTGCGCACCTCTTAGATTAGAAATGCACTAATTTGTTGGAGACGGGGCTTAGCGTACATGCTTTGACACTTTAAAGGGATAGTTCACCCAAAAATAAAAATTCTGTCATTAATTCTCACCTTCGTGTCGTTCCAAACCCGTGAGATCTTCGTTCTTCTCCAGAACACAAATTAAGATATTTTTGATAAAATCTGACAGCTTTCTAACCCTGCATAGACAGCAATGCAACTACCACGTTCAAGACCCAGAAAGGTAGTAAGAACATCGCTAAAATAGAGACAAATAGAGACAGAAATTGTTAAATAAAATCGTTATATTACAAAAAGTATTCTTGTTGCTTCATAACATTACGGTTGAACCACTGACCACATGGACTAAGTTACTATCTTAATTTGTGTTCTTAATTTGTGTTCTGAAGATAAACAAAGATCTTACGGGTTTAGAACGACATGAGGGTGAGTAATTAATGTCTGAATTTTCAATTTTGGTTGATATATCCCTTTAAGCTGTGGTGCTCATGTGGGCAAATTTTTGAATTTAGCATGCAACATTTACAAATACCCACTGCACAATTTGTGCCAAAAAACACTTAAATCTTATTTTAAAGATCTAAAACCTTTTTTTTTTTTAGATTACTGTTTACCAATTTTGGAAATAATTCCCCAAAATGAAAACTTTCATTATTATACTTTCATGCTTCACACTTCAGAGACTTGCAAGAACCAACTTTGTCACTGATGTCAAACCCAATGTGACACCAATTTTCTACAACTTTATATGCACAAAAATTATTGACATCTGGGGACAGACAATTTTTTCAGTACTTTTTGGTCTCCTATTCACACAAAGCTTCAAAACACTTAGAATTTAACACGCAAATTGTTTGGATCGCTTTTAAGTGACGTGCTTTTTTGAAGCTTGACCACCTCCATTCAGAGTGGTTTTTGGTTTTATGTGGTTTCTATTGCTTCCAATTTATGCAACTTCTCATTTTGTTTCACATTAGAAATTGCCATATGGAACTTGAGGGTGTGAAAACAAGAATATCATTTTTTGGTGAAATACTTCTGCAAACAAGATGGGGTCAATGCAGTGAAGACATCATCCCCATTTTTTGTTAAATAAAGCTCATCTGAATTGACATCTACGGCAGGCATAGGGAAAACGCACATGATTACTTTTGGCAAGCCCGCCATCACACATGACTCCACCACCACACAGCGATGAAATGAATCAATAAGACATTACATTCGAACGAAAGCGGACCCACACCCTGCCCTTCTGGATTCTTCGGCTTGTTTCCTGGCTGCTCCCTGACCAGAATGTGATGGTTGGGCTCCTTCTGTTTGGTTTTCTCACCCTCTTCCCTCCACCTCCCGCACTCCCAATTTTTCTCTCCTATCCTCCCCTCTGTTACAGTAATAAACATAACGTTAACCGACCACCAGGCAGCCGTGGGTTTAAATGGGCCAGATACGTCTGGGTCAGAATAGTCAACGCAAGCGGCCTAGGTGAGAATTACTGTCTTAAAGGGACAGTCCACTTAAAAATCTAAATTGCATCATCTTTTACATTAAAAACCTGTATGGCTTTTTTTTCATAAAAGGGGTCCAGTGTTTATATATGGACAAAAACAATTGAAACATTCTTTAAAATATCTTTTCTCAACAGAAGAAATAAAGTCATACAGGTTTGGAACGACACGAGAAAGTGCACAGAAAACAGACATCAATATTCTACCCACAAGGCATGATGCCTCTGGTTGCCTCGATTTCTTGTGTAGGCACGACTCGATCTTTACCTGTTAACAAGCCACTTAGTCAGAGGTTAAATAAAAATGTTGGACAAACAAGCTCTGAGCAGCTCTTAGACACCCTGTACTCAACAACCTCTCAGTTTTTCACTCTGCCCCACAGAAGGCAGCAGTCAACATGGAGGAGACGAAGGCCGGAGGCCGAGACGGTACGAGGGGAAGCCATTATAGCCCCTGGAAAAAAACGCAACATTTTAGATCAACTGTCACTACCTCACGAGGAAGAAAATACCCCATTCGAGACAATTTGTTCCACATGCTCAGCGGGTTAGCGCGAAGGATTCGGGGCGAGGGTTCGGAAAGTCAGGCTTAAGCTCTCCAGCTTGTAGCATGTAAATCCTGGTACAGACTTACAGAAAGCATACAAGTTATCGTGATAGAGACAAATTTAGCAGAGGAGGTTGACTGAAAAATGATTCGGTCAACTCGGCTAACATTAGGCGTACATGGCTTTCCCAGCGTGAACATGCATCGTTCATTTCCTCTCTTGAAAATCGGAAAAAAGAAACATGTGTACTAAAAAAAATAAACAGTAAAAACAAACAGTTTGCCTTCAAGCTGTAAGATTTCAGGGGTTTGGGGGCCACAGAGCACCTACAGATGACTCTGGCCGCCAGAGAGAGAGAAACTCATTTGCAAAGCAAAAGAGAGAACGAGAAAGAGGGGGAGGTGGTATTTGCTTATTTGCCGGCTCACGAGTGAAGTGGTTTTCGATACCGACCGAGTTTAGTGGGGCGCAGGGACTCGTAAAATGTTTATTGAACTGCACTAGGGAAATCTTTGCTCATAGGTCTGTACAATCGAACAAGTGTGTGTATATGTGCACTGGGGCGCAATCTCGTTTCTGACATTGTGACTGACTCAAGGAACACTTCACCCAAAACATTTACCCACCCTCATGGCGTTTCAAAGGTGTATGACTTTCTTTCTTGTGTAGAACGCAAAAGAAAATATTTTAATGGTTGTTTGTCCTTTACAATGAAAGTCAACAATGTTCAAAACCCAATAAATATGCTCTTTTGCATTCCATAGATGAGCAATATTACGTGAGTAGGAGGGCAATTTGACTGTATATTGGCAGAATTGTGATTTGGCTGCAGGCAATCACAGCGTGACGATACAAAGCCATATTGCACTGCTACAACTGTGATATTGCATTTATAGCCCAAGCCTCTGTTACTACATCAAAAACATCACTTCAGAACTAGTAAGAAAGAACACTGAGTTGCTTCATTAAAAGCTTATTGTATCACTGTATTAAAAGCTCACTGTATTATGTAGAGTATGTTAAGAGAAATATTTACTGAGCGAGTGTGATTACCTGCATCTGATACAGAATTCATTCTTCAGCTCAATCTCAAATTCACAATAAAACATCAGTTTGAATGTAAAAGTCGCTAGACAATTTAGTTTAAAAGTATAAAGGCAGAGCTCTGACAGCATTAAATTTACATAAAACATAACGTGATGAGAGATTTGCCCTCAGTCAAAACTACTTGCTCTGTAACAAATAATAGTTTAAAGAAACCAAAGACTGCCCGTTACATTTACCCAAAATGAATTATATCTAACGTTTAACCACTATAGAGACAGAGCCAGCGGCAAATTCCAGATTTGGCCGAGGTGAGGCTGCTCTCGGCGGGTTCATGAGTGCTGAATGGCCAACGTCCTGAAGCTCACATTTCTGAAAACGTTAAAGCAAATTTTCAAACAGACGCTATAACAAGTACATTCTCGCCTAAAAACTCTTAAAACTACATTCCGTGACATAAAAGCAGTACTATTTATAAAATCATAGTGGATTTGGGTGTTCGCCAAGACACTCGCTGTGAGAAATGCCAGTGATACAAGCGGTGAAACAGATGGAGTGCCGATATCACTAGAATATTGCACACCTCTCAGCCAATCAGATTCAAGGACTAGAAAGAACTCTGGAAGGACTTTGGAATGACACATTTATAGTAAATTATGACATTTAATTTCAGGCTTTTCCTTACACAAAGTCATTGAATGATTTCAGAAAACTTGCATCATAGTTGTTTGGACTAATTTTGTTTGGCTTTTTTAAAATGACAGCAAGTATGGAAAAAAACAACGTGGATATTCTTCCAAACGTCTCCGTTTGGGTTCCACAGTCCAAGAGAAAGTGTATCATTTTTCATTCAGTCACACTGAGGAACCTTCTCGAGGTTAATAAAATGATTTATGAGGCAATACTGCAAATCTGCCATAATTTTCCTAAAACATGCCAGAGTTACTTAAACATCAGTATGCAGAGTTCCCTCTACCTCCCCCTCAGGCTGACCCACTCTAACTTACTGCGAATGAAAACATGGAGATGATTTTCAAAAACGCTCAAGCTCACGTCTTTGTTTTGAAAACAGGTGAGGGGTGTTATACAGTTGCCACTCTCCAAGCGGAAGAGGCCCTCCGCCAGGAGATAAACTCGCACCGGAGGGGAGAACGAGAGAGAGGAGACAAATTGCTACAAATGTCCATGTGTGCCCTTCGACCCTTGTCGATGATCTAGCCAATGACGACATGTACCCTACATTAGTAGGAGCCACTATACCTCCCGGATTTATTTTGGCAGAACATCCAACCTTCACACGATCCACAAACGTGGCTTCAAAAACACAGACAATGGAAGGCAAGGAGTGAGGAATCTCAAAGATGTCAAGGGGGTCCGCAGGGAGGTGTTTGTGTATGTACGTGAGGAAAGAGGGAGGTGCGGGTGAGCGTTCGTGGAAACCGGATCTCCTCAAAGGGCCGGAGGGGTTCTGAAGAGCCGATCCCAGATGGCTACGGAACAGGGAGGCACACTCCGAACTTAACAGCTCATATGTGAGCCATAAAGCAAAGAAGAAAGGAAAGGTGGCCGGTACTGGAGATGGTGGTGGAGAAAGCAGGCTCAAGTTAGAGACGCTGAATTCAAATTCGGCGGCACTGGAAACGGGGAGAAATGGAGAGGTTGGCAAGGAATGTAAAATGGGAGAACGAAATGTTCAAGCTAGCAGGCTAACAAGCAGACGGATAAGCAAGACCCTGTTAAGAAGCCCTCCCTAATTGTAGGAGCCCCTTCTATCCATGTGTAATAAAATTTACCATGAAACCAGATCCCTGTCTGAGTGGCTTATGGCAAGGGAACGGTTGTGCGTGTGTGAGAGAGTGTGTGTGTGTCGGGGGTTCAGGAATCCAGCACATGGGGCTCTGCTTCTCTACTTTCCCCCTTGTTCCAGGACCTCACTTTCCTCAAAATTCCTCCAGCTACAGGCAGCGATATGGACCTGATAAAGCCGAGCGGATGGGGGATGCACACTGAGCCCCGTTGCCTGTGCGCGCTGCACCGTTTACAAAAACGCAATACAACTGCTCAAGTTACTGCCACCAGCACAAAACATCTCTAAGCACAAAGCTGGAATGCTTCTAAGTGCCACACTTTCCTGTTCTTTCTACTTCCCTTATCCGTCTTAGCATTTTCATCTTTTTTTTCCCCTCTTGCATACCTTGATTGCTTGTTTGGATTTTTCCTCTCGTTCTCTCTCACATTCACTTTCTCTCTCTCTCTCTGCTCTTATGATAATTGTCAGGAATGCTGACCTCAATTCTTTGGTTTCCGTCCCAACTGGAGAGCTCATTTGCTCACTTAATCTAATCATTTTCACAATTATTCTACTTCTGCGCCATTATCATTTCTCTCGCCCCCTTCCACCCTCCCCTCATCTATTGCGACTCAAAAATGCTGACATGCTGCCAAAAAACGGAGAAAAATTAAAATTCACAAAAGCGCTGACTCATGATTCCCTGTCGTCGCTCTGATTTCAACGCGCTAGCAAAGGCCTTTTTGTCAAGCTCATAATTGGGGTCACGGAAGTGAAACGACATAACGAGAGCCTTCCCTACACCTCCAGAGCGAAGTGACCTTTTCTTACCACCCCGTGGCCTTTGGAGTTCACAACCTTAATCTACTTCCTCCACATTCCACCTTTTCTTGCTTCGTTTATCTTTGGTTTCAGACATTAAAAATGCATATTATTGTGCATACACACTGCAAAGATTGAATTATACTGGCAAGACTAAAATGTCCTGACTGAATTGTTGCTTGGAAAAGCTTGAGCACTGGAAGAGTTGCCAAATATATGACATCCCCAGCTTAAAGTTACATTATGAGTTGACAATCATCAAAGCAGTAGCTTAAACCAAAGGACAGCTTGGACAGCTCAGTGGGCAGAGCAGCAGACTTTGAATCTGAAGAGTCCTGGGTTTTCAATTGCACATATTTTAATGTGTGTCAAATTACTCAATCACAATAATAACATAATGACTATATTTCAAAAAGCTGCGTAATCGATGGGGCAGCGTTTAGTATTTCAAATCATGTTTCGTCTTTGGAACGGGCATGACTCCTAAAATTTTTATTACACTGAGTAATGATTGTAATAAACAGATTAAATGATCGGTCTGTGCAAGCAACAGAACATTATTTGAACCAGGACACGGAAAAGAATAAGACTTTTTATAAGACAGGACACGGAAAAGAATAAGACCCATTTGCCTAAAGGCTATGCATTTCAGGTAATAATGTTGGAAATAACATTCAGTTTCTTGCACAAAATTATCGTTTCACTTCATAAGACCTGAATATATCATCAGGAACCATGTGTATTAATTGTGTGTTGCCAGATATTCTTCTTTGACTCTCAAAATGATGGTTGGTGAAGGATTTTATGACTCTCCAAAGACCATGGTTTCCGCTTAAAAAATCTTTACTATTCTACTCAAAAACTGAGAGGAAATTAACAGCATTTTTTTTTTTAAGTCTGCACTTTCCTTTTAAAGGAGAAGTCCACTTCCAGAACAACAATTTACAAATAATGTACTCACCCCCTTGTCATCCAAGATGTTCATGTCTTTCTGTCTACAGTCGTAAAGAAATTATGGCTTTTGAGAAAAGCATTTCAGGATTTTTCTCCATATAATGGACTTCATTGGTTCCCCGATTATGAACTTCCAAAAGGTAGTTTAAATGCAGCTTCGAAGGGCTCAAAGGGCGTCGTGAATGTGCTTCACGACTGAAGACAGAAAGACATGAACATCTTGGACGACAAGGAGGTGATTAACTTATTTGTGAATTGTTCTAGAAATGGACTTCTCCTTTAATGCAGACTTGCTGTGTATAGGAGTAAACATGATATGACTAAACCAGAAAAGACAAAGGAAAAAGTCATATGCATTCCAGTATTTTAACAAGTGAATATTATGAAGTTTGTGTAAAATAAAATATAAATAAATAGAAAGGCAAGCTAAATATGCATCCAAGCAATAGAAGATGGATTGTATGTGTGCATGTAAGTGCTTCAGCATGAGCTCTGGAAAAGTAATGTTTTATTAAAGCCCCTCTGTTAACAGTAGGAGTTTGAGCTCCCTGGTGTTCTCCAGGTCACCTCTAAATGGGTTTTTAACTCAGGTGTGTAAGAAAGTACACACACACAAACTCCCACAGACTTCTAACAATTCCTGTTAATGTAAAGTATGTTTGCCACAGGTACACCAAACCTCTTTCCACCCCAGTGTTCAGATTGTTAAAGAGCACAGTGAGTACTTATTTTGAAAAAAAAAAAAAGGCAGAACAAAATAATCCTGAACTCAAACTTAAACTTGCATTTCCCTCAAAAGCATCACAGCCCATGCAATAACAACTAGTCCATGGTTCTTCATCCCAACAATCTGCATGCCAGTAATGCCAATCCTTGAGTTTCCTGTATAAACAACTGGAACCACCTTCTTATTTCCATGCACCAATTTTCCAATTTCCTGCTCCAACAAACAAACACACACCACAAACCAGCCAGAAATAGCACACATGAAAATATTAAAGGATTAGTTCACTTCCAGAATAAAAATTTTCTGATAATTTGCTCACCCCTACCGTCATCCAAGATGTTTATGTCTTTCTTTCTTCGGTCAAAAAGAAATTAAGGTTTTTTGAGAAAAAACATTTCCATATAATGGACTTCAATGGTTCAAATTGCAGTTTCAATGCAGCTTCAAATGGCTCTACACGATCCCAGCCAAAGAATAAGGGTCGTAGCTAGCAAAACAATCAGTCATTTTCTACAAAAAAAAAAATATATATATATATATATATCCAGCAACCACAAATGCTCGTCTTGCACTAGTTTGACCTCATGCATTGCATAGTCATTCTGGAAAGCAAACGTGCAAAGTCAAATGCCTTGTACAAAAAACAACGACGTTGGATGATTTTGAAGTTGGAGGAGACAATAAGATGGAGGTTTTCGCCCTATCTTACCTTTTTGCACTAGAGTACACAGTTGAAGAACTAACTGCAAAATGTGATTATGTAATGCATGAAGACGTGCATTGGAGAGCTAGTGCAAGGAGAGCATTTGTGGTTCAAAAGTATATAAACTTCTATCGTTTTGCTAGAAAAGACCTTTATTTCTCATCTAGGATCATGTAGAGCCTTTTGAAGCTGCACTGAAATGGCAATTTGGACCTTCAACCCATCGGCTCCCATTGAAGTCCACTATATGGAGAAAAATCCTGGGATGTTTTCCTCAAAAACCTAATTTTTTGACTGACAAAAGCAAGACATGAACATCTTGGATGACACAGGGTTGAGTGAATATATGAGGAATTTTTATTCTAGAAGTGAGCTAACGCTTTAATAGTGTAATGGTTACGTATAATATTAAAGAAGCTTCCATTTGAAATTGAAGTTTGATGCAAATATAACTGCTTTTATGCAAAGGTTAAAACAACACACTTTTACTACTTTTGGCTAAAGTAATGTACAGTAATCACAACAAAACAAGCACCTTTCACTATAAAAACTGGAAAAACTGCCCTTTAGCACTCTGAACAATGAACATCAGAACAATGTGATTGAGGACGAAAAGAACGTCACAAATAGTCGAGAAGAAAGAGTTTAGTGCTCTGTCATGGTCTTTTTTCAAACCATTAAAAGTAATTACTAAGTCTCAGAAGTCACTAAAGAGGCCAAGACATCAAAAGCAAAGATAACGCAAAAATACAGTCCCAAATCCCTGCATGAATAACAGGCGCTGAGATAAGCTCCTTGGACAAGCATGACAGAAAGGATTCTACAGTGCTCCCATGATTGTGAGCTGCAGTGCTTCCAGTTTTAGAGGCCTGGGATTAAAATCGAACAGAGCAGATAACTGGGAAATGGGTGGAAACAGAATGGTCTCTCTGTTCTGGGAGCCCAGAGGGAAGCAAACAGACTTCTTTGCTCAGTTCGAATTAGAAGGTTGGTGTTTGCCACGGCAAAGAACAGCACTTTCTCTCTCTCTCGTGCCATATGCAGTACACCAAGAAACACGAGTGGTAGTAAGGAAAATGTACAAATTGGTTCATATTTCCTTCAAATAATGTAAAAAGTAGTTTACTACATTTAATGTTTTTAGCTGTGAGGACACAAGCTACTTGCAAAAAATACGAACGGGATATGAACGCTTAATATGGTGGCAATAAAAAAGGCAATTGCCTTGATGGCTTTCTGCAAAACTTTCAATGTGAAATATTGCAAATTAACAGGAAAAGCATGACAAAATACTTTTTTCTACTGTTTTTGTTTGTGTGTTTGTGGTTTGAGCTAAAAAGGCTAATTTTCTGTATGACACCATATTAGTCAAGTTATATTATAGATCAGAAATGACTGAAATAAAATCTTACACATACCTGTACATATCATTTATGTACAATGAAAATGAGCTTTTGTAGAAATCATTTCCATTCAGAAATTGCGAAATACAAAGAAACACCTTGAAGTAGAAAAACTGAAAATAAATAAATAAATAAATAAAATAAAATAAATATTTATGTATTTATGTTGTAGAAATAATTTCCATTCAGAAAGTTCTACTTAATTTCCCAAATGATTACAAAGAAACACCTTGAATTAAATATGAAATTTAGAAAAAAAAACTGAAATAGTATTTTCTTATCAAAAGTACTCAAATTTTGTTCATTTTTTATTCATTAATGTTGTACAAATCATTTATTTTCAGAAATTGCTAGTTAATGTTACAAATAATTACAAAGAAACACATTGAATTAAATATTACATTTTGAGGCAGAAAAACTGAAATAGTATTTTCTTATAAAAAGCACTCCAACAATCTTTATTTTATTTATGTATTTATTCTTATTTATGTATTTATGTTGTAGAAATCATGTCAGTTCAGAAATTGCTAGTTAATTTCACAAATAATTATAAAGAAACACCTTGAATTAAATATGAAATTTTCAAGTAAAAAAACTGAAATATATATATATATATATTTTTTTAAATCAAAAGCACTCCAATAATCTTTGTTTTATGTATGTATTTTTATTTATGTATTTATGCTGTAGAAAGCATGTCCATTCAGAAACTGCTAGTTAATTTCACAAATAATTAGAAAGAAACACCTTGAATTAAATATTAAATTTTGAGGCAGAAAAATTGAAATAGTATTTTCTTATCAAAAGCACTCCAATAATCTTTGTTTTATTCATTTATTTTTATTTTTATATTTATGTTGTAGAAATCATGTCCGTTCTGAAAGTAATTTCACAAATAATTAGAAAGAAACACCTTGAATTAAATATTAAATTTTGAAGCAGAACAACTGAAATAGTATTTTCTTATCAAAAGCACTCCAATAATCTTTGTTTTATTTATTTATTTATTTTTATTTATGTATTTATGTTAACAAATAATTACACAGAAACAAACTAAATTAAACATTAAATTTTAAAGTGGAAAAACTGAAATCCTTACAAAAAGTGCTCCAACAATCTGTTTATGTTTATATTTTATTTATGTATTTATGTTGTAGAAATAATTTCTGTTCATAAATTGCTAGTTAAAGTACAGTGTACTATCTATACTTTTAAGAAAGGAAAAAGGCAAAATGGCAGCCAAGTGAACGGCCTTGCCTAAATAAATGAACTTTGCCATTGCTGTAAACTTGCTAACGTGTTTTATAAGCATGACGCTGGGGATTTTTGTCGAAATCTGCTAAATTTCTAAATCTGACAGCTAAGAAAAGCCGCATAATTTGAGCTATCATTTGTGCCTGTAGAGCAAACACGCAGGACGACCTACGCACCAGATCTCGATACTTAGGATTAGAGGTTTGTTTAAATCACTACCTGTGAGCAACGGTAATAGTGATGCTTGGCTTAGCAAATACCACTAATCACACCAGAAAAAACAATGAGTAAAGCTGTAGTTATGATCTTGATTTTAACAAAACAATTATACGCAACTGGCTAGGAGCTGAGGTAAGAGGTCGGCATTGCGACAGGGCAGGAGAGCCAGAAAAGGGAATAAAAAGGCAGTCTCCCACCCTCATTAGGAATCACGACTAAAACAGCAAAGCTTCACCAACTGCAATTAGCGACGTTAAAGCGAAACCCTGTAATAATCAAGCTGCCAAGAGTCTTCGAGGCTTGCCAAAGGGGCGCAGAGCGTCCTAAAAAAATTCATTTGTCCGACCGAATAATAACAACATCGTAAAGCGTTCTCCACAATCGGAGATGCAGTGGAAAATCTCCATTTCCTCTCCTCCACAACGTCACACGTTGGACGAGCTGGACACCCACAGGCCTTATTCAAACAGCCATTTAGCGGCTTGTGTTTTGAGGTCTCGTGTTCCGAAAACACAGCGACTCTTTTTTCCTAAACGAGCAGCGAGAGTTGCATCAGATCCAAGACAAATCCGGCACGGATGGGCCCGCGAGCCACGACCTCCATTCGCACGGCCCCCTCGGTTCGAGCTCTCCAAGCTCCGCCAAATGAATCGAACGCTTGTCGATGTTGTTGTTTGTGAGTGCTTTTTTTCCCCCCTTTCCCTCCCTGTCATTGGCTGCAGGACGCTCTAATTTAAGCTCTGTGATCACTTTGGCCGCAACGGGGACGTGAGGCGCCTACAGCTCAGCCTTCGCAACAAAACATGAGCGTTTTGAACCCACTAAAGGTACGCTTTCAAGCGCATGCACACAGCGGCCTTGGCAGGGCCTCGGCGCTTTTGCATTTTAAGTTTATTCGTGGGTAGCTGCGAGACAAAACGATTTTATTCCTCTGAGGGGTGCCCAAAACCACGGCCCTGCTGAGAAAAGCAGGCCGGAGCCCTGTATCGAGTTGGCATCTCGGGCCATCCCGATGCCCGGAGCCATGCGAGGACAGCGACTCTGGCGGGGCCTCGCGGAGGCACTGCGGCAGGTAATGAGAGAAAGACGTATCGACCCAAATCTTCAGTTTGCGAGGGGATGGAATTACCAACGCCATTCCAGGACTTGTGGGAACTAACACTAACACTCAATCTGCGGTTCCAGAACTGCAACCAGACTTTTTAACACCGTCCCAGAGGACCAGCAAACTGTAATTGGTCTGAATCACTCCGGGTCATCTCCTTAAGAAGCGGATGGGGTTAGTCATGAGATACATCGGTTACAAACGAACGGGAGACCAAAACTGCAACTCTAGTCCTTGGAAAGCACAGAAGAGTAATGAAGCTTACCGAAATTGTCAGGATAAATATCGCTTTCCTCTGTACGTCTTGATTTTCTAACATAGACAAGCTCAGACGCCCGGACGGATTGGACTCTGGAGGTCTACGGAGGGAACGGGTGAGTTGGACGCTTTGGCACGTCTTCAATCTCAAAATAGGGACTAAAATATACATTTACTTGATCAGTGTCATCTCTCGCTCTCTGTCTAAAAGAGGAATCATGTCAGTTCAGCCACACTTCATTACACACACACACACACACACACACGATATCCTCATTTCCAAAGAGGAGGAGCGCAGGGTCGCCGCAAACCCTCTCACACAAACGCATGGGTGACTTACAATGGAAGTACATCGATGAGTCAAACACTAACCTGTGTCTAAAAGCAGGGATGTCAAAAGAATTAGAAGGGCAGTACTTAAATAAAAAACTGATTTTTTTATAGTGCCTTTTCAAACGCTCACGTGTATCCACTTCTCAGTCCAATGCTCCATATATAAATATACTTACAATAAATATATATATATATATATATATATACACAGGGATCACTTAGACTTCTATTGTTTTTTAAAAGAAGTCTCTTATGCTCATCAAGACTGCATTTATTTGATCAAAATACAGAAAACAACAACAATACTGCAAAATGTTTTTACAACATAAAATAATGGTTTTTGTTTTAATATAATTTAAAATATAATTTTTGCCTGTGACGCAAAGCTGAATTTTCATCAGCTGTTACTCCAGTCTTAAGTCTTAATATGCTGATTTAATATTAGAATTATCAATGTTGGAAAAAATATTAAGCAACACAACTGTTTCCAGCACTGATAATAAATCAGTATGTTAGAATGGTTTCTGAAGGATCATGTGACACTGAAGATTGCAGTAACAGCTGATGAAAATTCAGCGTTGCATCACAGGAATATATTATATTTTAAAGTAAATTAAAATAAAAACAATTATTTTATATTGCAATAACATTTTGCATTATTATTTTTTTTCCCCTGTATTTTTTATCAAATAAATGCAGCCTTGATGAGCATAAGAGACTTCTTTAAAACATAATTCTCAATATATACACTACCGTTCAATAGTTTGGGGTCAGTACATTTTTATTGTTTCTTTTCTTTTCTTTTTTTTTTAAGAAATTAATACTTTTATTCACCAAGGATGTATTAAGTTAATAATTAAAAGTTTATTAAAAGGTAATAATAAATAATTTACATTGTTATAAAATATTTATATTTTGAATAAACACTGTACTTTTTAAACTTGTTATTCATGAAAGTATCCTGGAAAAAAAAAAACACAGGTTCCAAAAAACATTTGGCAGCACAACTGTTGATATTATCCAACATTGACCATTCTAATAATAAATGCGCATATTAGAATGATTTCTGAAGGATCATGTGACACTTAAGACTGAAGTAACAGCTGATAAAAATTCAGCTTTTCATCACAGGAATAAATTCTATTT
>JAHKKF010526297.1:2086-13185 GCA_019740295.1 Labeo calbasu
AAGAACGACCTGTGAACGTGCATCCCAGAGCCTGTGCTACATGAGCTTTTGTGCTTAATAAGTACACAAATTATTTATTTTCCGAAAACAATGACCGATCGTTTCGCTAGACAAGACCCTTCTTCCTCGGCTGGGATCATTTAGAGCCCTTTGAAGCTGCATTTAAACTGCATTTTGGAAGTTCAAATTCGGGGCACCAAAAATCCTGAAATGCTTCCCTCAAAAACCATAATTTCTTTACAACTGAAGACAGAAAGACATGAACGTCTTGGATGACAAGGGGGTGAATAAATTTGTAAATTCTGGAAGTGGAGTTCTCCTTTAATGCTGCACTGAAAAAAAAGGTAACCAAATATGGTAACATTAAAATGTATGATTTAGCATCACTGAATCAACCTAAATACATCAATGTATACAAGCAAAACTATTTTTATGGGTTAAATCAGCTAATAAATGCCTCTTTAAGCTAAAAAGTTGTAGGTTACCAGTGAACTAGCATAGTCAGGTTATTTATAGACAAAATACAGTTTTCAAACAGCATCTTTCTGAAGTATAATGGGATCATAGTCCTGCATCATTTCTGCAGTGGACACAGATGATACTTAAAATAGTTTTGAGCAGAGGTTTGCCATTGCTTTCTCAGAGTTGAAGATGATAAAGTGGGCAAAAATGAAAGAGAGTCATATTTCTTTAAGGGGGGGTTACAGGGGACTGCTAGCCTTTGAACCTTACATAATGTTAGCGTAATCAAGTTTCATACAGCAGTTTCAACCTGTTGTTGCAAGCATAATCTTTAACTAATGAAAAATGTGCATTGAAAAAGCTAAAGTGTGTGTGTTTAACCTGCACAAACATTTCTTAAAATGCTGTAATGTAAAGACATGTAGAGGAAGTTGCCTTTGGCAATTTTTCGTGTTGACCTGGATAGAAAAAAAAGAGGTAGAGACCACACACACACACACACACACACACATAGTGTATCTGAACACTGAGATAGATTATCATATGATACTAGAAGATCATAATGCATTATTGAGAATGAAAGGGAAACATCTGCTTGTTTGTATGTGATATGCATGACAACTCTTATGCACTCTCTCTTTATTATAAATTCAGTTCATGATCAACCTAAATCTCTAAAATTCTTTTGCAGGAATGCATGATTTTACAGCTAAGCACACATACTCAAGAATTAATCTCACAGAAATACTCCATATTTCAAAAATTTACAATTTATATTAAATTTACACTATACTATTTCAACATTTTACTGCTATGCTTTATTATTTGTAACTGTTTCATGATTTGCTTTTTTGACAATTGTAGTAATGAAAATTATTGTGGGATGTTTTTTTTTTGTCACATCAAAAAAATAAAAAATAAAAAACTTCATGCTCCAAAAGATATAACATTTTTCTGTTTTTCTAAAATTGTATTTGTTTTGGGTTAAATGACAGAAACACTGACATTCATCCAAAAACAAAAAAACAAAACAAAACAAAACAAAAGAAACACCATACACACAGACTCACAAAAACATCCCTTGAGGGTCGCGTTATCAAGGTAAAGGGTTGAGTTATCAAGAGAAAGTGAGAGAGACTCTCCACCATTTCTTGATTAACTGGACTGAGGTGAGATGGCTATAAAAATTGGAGAGCTGGGGGATGGGTGAGACAAATACATGAAATTATACAGAAGGAGGGATAAAAAGAAGGTGAAGACAAAGGTGAAAGAGTGACAGGAAAAATGATGAAGTGAGGGAGAAGGTGGGAGGATGAAAAGAATGAAATCAAGGAATAAATGAAGTGACAGAAAAAAACACTGAGGGAGGCAGGAGAAAAAGAGAAAGCCGATATCTGAGTGTTGTAGGAGGGCTGAGGAAGCGATTAACCCCTCTTCGCTCTGGACGTTGCTCTAGGGGAGGGACTCAGCGGGGTGGCCCGTCAGAGGCATCTCCTCAACCAGGGGTCGTGACCTCCTTCTCTGAAGATTCAATTCGCCTGTTTTCACTCGATTTTCTCTTCCCCCTCTATCACCTGAACCTCCACGAGAGCCCTGCACTCCTAAACTGAATGCATGCTATGTAAAAGTAAATATTGTTTGCAGTATAAATATACATTTTGAACAAAACATTACACAGTGCTGCATATATCAGTCTGCTCCAGCTACAACATGGAGCTTAGAAAATCCCTGCTGGTTTATGCTGGTTTATGCTGGTTAGTGTTGGTCTGGTGAGCCATCAAAGACATGCTGTTTAACAGCAAAAAATAACATCAGTCAGCGTAGTCATGGTGTGTGCACACCAAAAGCGAATTAAATTAATCACACAAGTAGATTACATACAAAGGTAATGCAAAGATGTGAATTTGTGGCAGGCGTCAGGATTGCAGCGAATGGGCGATATTGCGTCTTCTGTGCAAAATTTCAACTCCAACAAAAAATTTGCATGACACGTTGCTGTGTATGACACATCCAGTTGTATCAGAAAATAGAGAAAAGCATTACATGATGGTTTTATTCATGCGAGCGACACGAAAAATTAGACTACATACAAAGTCGATGCAAAGACACTAATTCGCAGCGGGCAACGCAATTGCTGTGAACGCCCAATATCAAGTTGACAAATTTCAATTCCAGCAAAAAGTTTGAGCATTGTCACACAAGTCAATCAGCGAACTTATTGATATGTCCGGTTGTATCAGAAAATGAAGAAAAGCATTACACAATGATTTTATTCACGCAAGTGACAAAAAACATCCTGCGAGCTAATGTAGACCGATAACGTAATTCGCTTCACGTTTGGTGTGCACATCGTTATGGCAGGCCACAAATGCGTGATATTGCGTCTTACGTGAAAGTTGAAAAATTTCAACTCAAGCGGAAAAGATTGCATTGACTTGCCACTTGCATCAGAAAATGGAGGAAAGAATTACGCTGTGATTTTATTTGCGCAAGTGACAGATAAAACATCCTGCGAATAATCTAGAGCGATAACACGATAAGTATATTCGCTTCACGTTGATGTGCACACATCATCATGATGTGTTTACACCAAAAGTGAACTGAATTATTTGCGTGAGTTGATTACATACGAAGCCGATGCAAAGACTCGAACAGATGCGAATTTGCGCTGGCCGACACGAATGACACAAATTGGGCATTGGAGGGCAATCTTTTGACGTCAAAATTTATGTTACTTAAAACAACATTCAGGACCTAAAAAAAAGAAATAGAGTGATGACGTATTTTTGTAGGCAAACCCATATGTTAGCATCACCCTGGATCCCTCAACAAAAACTCAATAGGATGTTTTCATTGGCTTTTTGACTATTGCAGAAGATAAGCTGTTACCAACAACCATTTTCTGATTCTTCCACTTTCTTTCATCATTAAAATCTTCACAAATGAACACAACTTTGATAGATTTTGAAGTCTAAACGCAATTACCAGAAGTAAAAAGCTAATGTAGGCTATAAATGATCTACACCACAGTTTTGTGACCATCACCATTAAGCTTGCATTTTCATTTTTCCTAAAAGTTTGAGTTAGAATAGTTTTTAAGAGCTTGATTATAACCACAATGAGGCTGTAAAAGTGGACTAGTGAGTAGATGAGTTTTGTGTTTAGTTTGATGAAGTTTAATGCCCCCAAAAACCTCTGTAGTCCCATTTAGACATTTATTAGCAACTCCAAAGTAAAAGCTTTAAATCACAAGGGTGTATTACTGATGTATTTTATGTTGTAGAATAAAATGCGAAAATCTCTTAAGCTTGTGTTCAGCACAGATCTTATTTTAGACATTTAACCAAAAACCCATTAAAAAACCCCAGTTACTTCAGGACGAAGGAGCCAGAAGCACTAAAATGCTAAATCATTTCTTGGTTTTGACCTATCAAAACATATTATTCCTCCAGCACTCTATTATATTTTGTTTCAAACAAATGAATGTATGCATTGATGTGTTTGTGTCAAGTCCATCAATAATGTCCTTGCTAACATGTCTAGTCACCAACGTATCTTACATGGATGGATTGGATGTTAACATCCACCAGTAGCCTCCTGTAGCCTCCACCAGGCTTCTTAACTAACTTAAACAGTGCGTCTTCAATGATAAACCAGCTTTACAAGCTACATTTTACTGCCTGGCTGAGCCAATTCTGCAGCCAGACTTGCACAAAACCAGCCTGGAGGTCACTGATAAAGCAATACTCATTAAAGTAGCCAATAAGCTGCTTTAGACAATGAACTGAAGATCTAACAGTGGTAAACATGAGTGTTTGTGACAGGAATCTCAGTCAAAAAGCCAGTTTTACTGATCTCATCTGGCTCATGTTCAGTCAAACACTCGTCTTAAGCTTTTCCCACAGATCCTTTGTGGCTTTACCAAAAAATTAGTCAGTCTTCTGGAAAGCAAGCAAGCGAAGAAGAAAAACTTCCTTCACCTTTGATTGTACAGCAGTCTTATTTTCCTGAAATATCTGCTTTGTATTTCCTCAGAGAGGCACTGGTGATTTTTCCCACTCATTACCTCTCCTTCTCTTCTTTTTTAGCAGCTGACAGCATTCTCTTCTTGCTCTTACTCTCTCTCGCTCTCAATGCATTGACACAACCATTTAGTCTGCGACTCACTGCACCTGAAGTCAACTGGAAAACCAGTGGGCGAGCTTGTGTGACCACTCTCACCTCTGTGAATCCTGGAGTCGCATGAAAAAAATCTCAATACCTCAGGCACCATATCCTCAGGCAAGCGTGTGTGCTTCGGCTTTTAATCCAACCTAGGAAAGTATTCACTCAGTCAGCACTTCTCCGAGCTCCTGGCATGATGTTTGTCTAGGCCGGACAACGGGCTGAAAGGCTCGGATAAATATCCACAGACCCCCGGAGGCTCCAACCATCAGGGCCTGTCACAACGTGTAAAAGAGCCAGCGGAGCGCTGGGCCCTCACCCCAGAGTCCTCTCAGCTCACGGATCAACAGGCCTTGAATGGGTTCAGGGACGGTTTTTGAGGTCCTGCTGGTGTGGGCACTGAGCGTAATCACACAAAGCCATGACATCTGCTCAGGGTCAAGACTTAGACAGCCGACCACGTTACAAGACCTGCTAATATTGTTTTGTACAAGATTAAGGGAGAGTGGGGTAAGATGAGCCATTTTTTGCTTATGTGGCTCTCAAGATAAGGGGAAATGAGGAAGACATATGACAAAGGGTTCTAGAATTATGGCTTCTTATAAAAAAAAGTGTTCCTCTCGCTCAATTTGCCCCAGGTTGGGTAAGAGTCAGTGGGTAATATGAACCATCTGGGTGAAAACTAACTATCTGACTGAATCTGCTTCAAACCCATGTGGAATTTTAAAGATAATTTACCTCTTTTAAAAACGTAATAATCAGATTTCATTTTACAAACAGTCATATTTCTTTTCTTAAAGCTAGCTTAAACAAATTGTCACAGATTCTCTGTTATTTTTATTATGGACTATTAGTTTTGTTTTCATGGACTTCTGATTGGTTGTCTTTAGTCACATGTTCTCCTTTGTTCTGTTTTCCCACCACTTTTCAGTTGTCATGGTAATTCATCTAATCAGCTCAGGTGTTAATCATTACTCACTCTTTAGTGGTCTGGTATTGATTGCATTTTCTTCATCTTCTGGTTCTCAGAGAAGGATTTTGTGTACCTGTACACTGATAAACTAAACCAGCTGCGTAATATCACATTAAAATACCAGTTCATACTTTAGAGATTTATTTTAACTTCAGTCCCTTATAGTGGGGTACAGTAGGTTAAAGTGCTGGCTCAACTTACCCCACAGCATGTGCCGGGATTTTGCGGAAAAAATAAAAAAAATTAAAAAACGAGCTAACTTACCAATTCAGGCTATTTAGCTAAATGATTTGCATGGTTTTATACATTGCTAAATCACATCATTGCATCATACATATTTTAGACCTGGATAAATTTGCTTTGATATAACAGGCATTACTTCTATTATGCTAATATATTACTTTTTAAAGTATATCAGGTGCCCTCCACTCCTTCCATGTGTTTCTCCTTCTCACAGTCTGGTGGATAATGAGTGATTCCAAAATATATGGTCACATAACAGGAAAAGTGTACAGTTGACAAGATACAGGAGGTAGGTCAACTTACTCACTGGCTCAACTTACCCCACTCTCCTCTTTTACACTAGATCAAGGTTTCTCAAAAACATGCACAGGCTTTTGCAGTCATGTTAAAAAGTCATGCATGTTGACAATAGATCATAAGTAACAACTGAAAAAAATAAAAATACTAATTAAATCAAATGCAAATATCCACTAGAGCAATTGAAATGAGCACAAATTGAGTATATATAATAATCACTGTCACTATTGGTCTCTCTCTCAAGATTCAGCTACATGCACCCACATAATCAGATTGTTGGCTCAATCTGACTCAAAAGACTTCATGTCAAGGTTGCAAAGTTTAGGGTTCATATAGGACTTTCAAACCTAAAATCTGCTCTGATTGATGGAAATTAGTGCATGTAAACATATCTAAACATACCCTGCATTGCCAGATCAAAACAAGCAAACTGTTCTGACAAAACAAGTCCAAAATAAATGAAAAACTCTACACTCTTAAAAAATAAGGTTCCAAAAGGGTGTTTTTGCAGCATTGCCAAAGGAAAAAAAAAGTTCCCCAAATAACTTTTCAGTGAATGGAAAGTTGTCATGGATGTTAAAGGTCATTTATGGATCTTCAACGCCAATATACTCCGAAATATATAAGCAATGACATTTACAAAAATGGCAATGCTGTCGAGATTTCAAACAAGCATAATTAACTGGTCACAGCAAGCTTAAAGGAATAGCTCACCCAAAAATGAAAATTCTGTCATTAATTACTCGTTCCAAACCCGTAAGACCTTCGTTCATCTTAGGAACACAAATTAAGATTTTTGATGAATTCCAAGAGCTTTCTAACCCTGCATAGTGTGCAACGGTACTACTACTAAAGGATATTGTTAAAACAGTCCATGTGACATCAATGGTTCAACATTAATGTTATAAAGCTACATGAACACTTTTTGAGCGCAAAGAAAACAAAATAATGACTTTATTCAACAATTTCTTCTAGTCTTCGATGCACGTTCACAACAGAACCAAAAGTTCTCGGATTTCATCAAAAATATCTTAATGTGTGTCCTGAAGATGAACAAAGGTCTTATGGGTTTGAAATAACATTAGGGTGAGTAATTAATGACAGAATTTTAGTTGTTGAGTGAACTTTCCTTTTAAAATGAATTTGAAATTTACTTGGACTCACCCTCAGAGTCTGCTGGTTTGAATGAATGTAACAAGCATTTCCGAACTGAAAGTCCTTGAAAGGTTGAGTCAATGTTGCATCTATAGCAATACAAATAAAAGAGACAACCATCACTGTGAAGAGCAGTTCCAGCTGTCATATCCTCATTATGTTCTTGCTCCTTTGGCTACGTTGTGCCTCGTACAGCAAGCTTTGTTTTTCAAATTCATGTAATCTGTTAGAGCTCAAAATGCATCTTAAACAAACAGCTCCCTGGTGGAAAAAAATAGCATATGCTGGTAGGTATGTTTTGATGCTGGTTTATGCTGGTCCTTGACCAGCAACATGACCAGCAGAAACCAGCAATGGACCAGCTTAAACCAGCATCAAAACATACCTACCAGCATATGCTGTTTTTTTTTCACCAGGGCTGAAACGAGATCCATCTGCTCTTGATTCCGTGTACCAGACTTAAAAGTTCCCAAATTGAAACATACACGTCATCTTTACACTGAAGGACACAGAAGTGTTTTTCATAAAATAGTCTGTAGTGTTTCTCTAAAGATTGTGTCCTTCAAAAAATTCCTAAAGAAAATGACAAACTAAAGGCCTTTTCTGAATGACAGCAAGGTCAGTAAAACACCACAGATGTCAATAAACAAGTTCCTCCACCTTGAAAAATAGTCCCTCCTCAAAAGAATAATTTAGCGCACGCTACAACAGCAAAACTTGCTTTCTTACACTTTTTTTTTTTTTGAATTCTGAACCTTAACATGCCAACAAGCAATATGGAAGACAAGGTTACCACTGTTTTTGCATATTAGAATGATTTCTGAAGGATCATGTGACACTGAAGACTGGAGTAATGATGCTGAAAATTCAGCTTTGCATCATTGGAATAAATTACATTTTATATATTCATATACAAAACAGTCCTTTTAAAAATAGTAATAATATTTTACATTATTAGTATTTTTGTTAAAATAAATGCATCCTGGGTGAGCATAAGAAATCTTATGACCCATGTTTAAATGGTGGGGTATGTTTGATGTTTTGTCCATGTGTAATATGCATGTGTATTCTCTGCATAATTGTAATTAAAATATTTAATGTATGTAACATGATGATTAGTTAAAACTGAAGGTGACTCGTAATGAGTGTTTAAGTCTCCCTCCCTCTTTCTGTCACTCATTGTGATGTGGGATTTGACTTGAGTGCTGAAATTCCAGTGCAGTTTCATCTGGTGATAATCCCTACAGATCTGCATCAGTGTCCACTGGCACCTTTGATCTTCCTAAGACTTACTGCGTGTGTGAATGCGAGTGCCCTTTCCCAGGATGCACTGCTTGAGCCGGAGAGGTAATGGGTAGTTTTGTAGGGGCTTCCCAGCCGCTGAAGTCATTCAGTTCAGACGTCAAAGCAATCAAGCGTTTCTCTCAGGTGACTGAGCTTCCTCGGATCGCCTCACAACTCCCCTGTACGCCTCCGCTTTTGTTTTGAGTCAGATTCTGCTTGATGCAATAGTACATGACATCAGCGAACCGAGTTCAGCCGGTTCGCCGCAGGTGTCGCTTTACGGAGCTAAAAAGCTTTTTTGGCATTAGCGAAGGCCTTTAAGAGAATTAGTGATATTTACAGCTGAAGCAAAACATTGGTAGATGTACATGTTGATGCAGAGAAGATGTTTCTTAAAACAAACAGCTCTGAAATCTGTTTGGATAAACCACGGTTAAAGCTGTTGTAAAATAGCTTATAAAGTTCAGGGGAATTCTGTGCCAAGTTTCTACAAGCCATGAAATCACAGTTACATCAGCCAGCAGCGATTTTTCATATAAATTCACATGAGCCAGATTATACAAATTCGTACGAATTGCTGTGAGATCGAGTTGGTTGAACCACTGATGTCACATGGACTATTTTAACAATGTCCTTACTACCTTGCTGTGCATTTCTGTGTCAAGTTTTGGTGGCTAATTTGTACAAATTCATACAATCTCACTTGTACAATTTTGTATGTTTTCCGTGAGGGGTCGGTTTAGGGGCAGGGTTAGGGGTGGTCATTCCTACGAATTCCTACGAATTTTCACCATGGAAAATTTAGTCGATTTTTCACAAAACATACAAATTCGTATGAGCCAGATTATATTAATTCGTATGAATTAGCCACCTTGTAAAATATGTAAAAATTGCAGTGAGATCGGGTTGGATGAACCACTGATGTCACATGGACTATTTTAACAACGTCCTTACTACCTTTCTGTGTCACAAACCATGAAATCAGTTACATTAGCCAGCAGCCAATGAATTACACTACTAGTTAAACTTTTGAGAACCACACGCGTGTCTCGTGTGTCGTGCTACTCTCACGAACGTGCATCGAAGACTGACACGAAACAAAGAAATTGTTGAATAAAGTTGTTGTTTTTGTTTTCTTTGTGCACAAAAACTATTTTTGTAGCTTCATAAAATGATCTCACTTCGTACAAATCTCAATTCGTACAAATTCGTACAACCTCACTTGTACGATTTTTGTACGTTTTTCTGTGAGGGGTAGGTTTAGGGATGGTCATTTGTACATTTCTGTGAGAAGTCAGTTTAAGGGCGGGGTTAGGGGTGGTCATTGTACGAATTCCTACAAATTCACCACCTCGTAAAATATGTACGATTTTTCATGAAACATAGAAATTCATACGAGCCAGATCGTACGAATTTGTACAAATTAGCCACTTTGTAAAATATGTATGAATTGTCTTGAGATCGGGTTGGTTGAACTACTTATGTGACATGGACTATTTTAACAATGTCCTTACTACCTTTCTTTGTCAAGTCTCTACAAACCATGAAATCAGTTACATTAGCCAGCAGACAATGAATTACACTACTACTTTAAACTTTTTAGCACCACACGCATGTGACATGCCACTCTCGTGAACGTGCATCAAAGATTGACACTGATAAGAAGAAATTGTTGAATAAAGTAATTATTTTTGTTTTCTTTCCGCACAAGCAGTATTCTTACAGCTTCATAAAACCCAGCGTTATCTTACAATCAGTTTGTATGTATTTTATGAGATGGCTAATTCGTATGAATGCGTACGACCTCACACATAAGTTTTCGGTGAGGGGTAGGTTTAGGAGCGTGGTTAGGGGTGGTCATTCATATGAATTCCGGTGATATAGCCACCTTGTGAAATATATACGAATTGTCATGAGATCGGGTTGGTTGAACCACTGATGTCACATGGACTACTTTTTTGCGATATCCTTACTACCTTCTGGGCCTTGAACATGGTACTTGTGTTGCTGTCTTACAGGGCCAGAAAGCTCTCGGATTTCATCAAAAATGAATGAAGATCTTACAGACTTAGAACGACATGATGGTGAGAAATTAATGACAGTATTTTCATTTTTGGGTGAACTGTCTTTTTAAGTTAAATTAAATTGAATATAAATATTTAAAAACTTAAAGGAATATTGCTTTGGCAACAAACTGAAATGTACTAACTTAAAGTACTAAAATTACTAAAACTAAAACAAATATGAATTAGTGCTCCAGAGACAGAAACAGAAAGAGATGAGAAATGAGGGTGGAATATGTAGATGGCAGTGTAGTGGGTTATAAAGGAGCTTGTGCGTGTGTGAGCTGTAATTGTGTTGGTGGTTTTGAGGACAGCAGCTGCTGAGTGAGTTGGCTGAGCCATACTGTCCATTGAGAACATCAGAGCCAAACACATACACACACACAGAGCGCTCAGTCCCAGAGCAGCACTCCTCATTTTTTCCCAGCAGACTAGACAGACAGACATACACACACACA
>JAHKKF010526298.1:0-13331 GCA_019740295.1 Labeo calbasu
TATATACACACATACACATATATACATATATATATATATATATATACATCACTTGATCTATCTGCAAATATAAGAATCCTGGAAAGCATGTACTCAGTTGTTTTAAATATTGAAAATAATAATAATAAAAAATTCTTAAACAGCAAATCAGCATATTAGAATAATTTCTGAAGGATCATGTGACTGGAGTAATGATGACAAAAATTTAGCTTTGATCACAGGAATAAATTATATTTAAAGATATATTTAAATAGAAAGCAGTTATTGTAAATAAATAAGCAAATATATCTCACAATATTATTTTTTGCTGGATTTTGTATCAAATAAATGCAGGCTTGGTAAAAAAAATAAATAAATAAAAAAAAATTTGACTGGTAGTGTAATAAAGTAATAATACAACTTCTGCATTCATATATATTTTTCACAAAATGTATTTGAAACATTAAAGTAAACACAAAATTGAATATGCTTTCTATCGATACAAAACCACGTTTGTAATTTTAATTTGATGAGGACACCAACACAGGAGACCTTGTCTTTGGCCCATTTATATTTAAATTTAAATTATATTTATATTTAATAAGGACAGTGGTGGACATGGAAGATGGCAGACAAAGTGAAAAACCTGTAATAAATTATTTCAATAATACATTTTAATGAAGTAGATCAGTGTAATAAAATTTTGACAATATTACTTAGTATCTGCGTGTTTTTTGTATGCCTACTATAATATTGCATCATTACAAAGTCACATTGGATAAAAGTATCTTGCAAACATAAATCTAAAACTCTTATAGCAAGCTCATTCCAATTAAACTCATCAGTCTCTTATATAATATTTGCATGGCACTGTCTAGAGTTATTGTCTAGAACGTTCCATTTGCAGTCTTAAAAGGTAGTTGCTTATTTGGACAGCAAAGGAGCTCCTTAGTTTTGGAACAGAGCCAGAGTCGGGCCGTGTGGCACAACCCCACTTCCTATATTCTCTGGCAGCCAGCGTACATCCGTCTTCGTGCCTTTTTTAAAAGATTTCTACCATATTTAGTGCTCCGATTAAAACAGTGGCTCTGAAAATAGTACCTTGGCGCCCTCCGAGTGTCTCCAGGAGGGTGTTTCCACGTCGTTAGGTGGTACGGGTGCACTGCTTCTGCACGTCCACGCCAGCGCCTCGTGCTCGGTACACCGCGGAAAGATGGCTGAGAGAGATGAAAGACCTCTAAATGACCCATGCAGCAATGAACTCGCTTCTAATTGCATTGTATTTCTTCAACCAGTGACTTATAAAAAGTAAACGAGTCAGTTTGACCTCTATTGTGATTTCTGTGGTTTTACAATTCATGACATTGTACTATTCACCCGGCATTTGGCAAAAAGGAGCCATAAAGATAAAAAGTCAGCCAAGACTATATTAAAACCAGACTATGTCCAGACACTGAGTCAAGGTTTGATGACAATCAGTCAAAACAGATCATAATTCATTTATTCCTATAAAAACACAACTGTGTTTTTTTTAATCATTTAATAATAAAACAAACATAAAACTCACTAAAACTGAGTCACATTTTCTATGTTTTATGTATAAGAAATAATAAATTGTACACATTTTCATTTATAGGTTTGTGGTAGTAAGATTTTATTTTATTTATTTTACTTTTATTCAGGAGGATGCATTAAATTGAAAAAGTGACAGTGTATCTATACAATAATACAAAAAATAAATTATTTTATATTGATTTTCTGTTCAACAAGAAATCCTGGGGAAAAAATACCTCTTTTTATCACTTACAATATGAAATGTTTCTTGATCAGTAAATCAGCATATTAGACTGATTTCTAAAGGATCATGTGACGCTGAAGACTGGAATAGCAATGCTTAAAATTCAGCTTTGCATCTCTGGAATAAAATGAATTTTAAAACACATTCAAATAGAAAGCAGTTATTTTAAATTGTAAAAATATTTCACAAAATGACTGTTTTTATTGCATTTTTTATTCAATAAATGCAGCCCTGGTGAGCATAAGTTTTTCAAAAACATTATAAAATCTTACTGACCCCAAACGTTTGTATTGTAGTGTAGAATAAAAGTATATATAGTTCTGAAAAAGTTTCCATCCCAGTAAGTGATAACCACAAGGCAACGTTTACTGCAAAACATTTTTATTTCAACCGACCGCAGAGTGTTTTACAGAGGAGCATTTGTACATAAATAGAGGTGCTGGAAAGCACAGCTGTTTGCTCATACAAAATTAAAAAAAGAACATATCATACACTATCTACACATGCCACTTCTTGAGGAGGGGCATTTAACAAGGATTGTCAGAAATCCATTTGCACGCTTTAAAGTCCGAGAGGAGTTGCATTTTTGCATGCAATCACTGAGGTACAGACACGTGACAGGCAAACGTTTGACTGGGTTCAATGTTATACGTTAACAGTGGAAACAAACGCAGTGTCTGTCAGGGATGTGTCGTATCATGTGCCTCTCTGTATTGCAATATTCTCCATCTCAAGTATTTCCAAGGCCTGAAATCTTACCATCTGTTCATGGCGCATTTCATCTCAAAATAAGACTTTCATTCATGTCTTATGGATACCAACTGACCAATCAAAAGCTCTGAATATGATTGGGTCACAAGGACGCCCACTTCATAGTCCAGCTGCTAATCTGGTTTTATGACCCTCAAAACTGTGCAAAACAAAAGCTTTCTATTACTTAAAGAAAAACAAAGAAAGATGAAGAGACATTATGGGGTTTACGCAGAGTTATATGAACCCATAATCTTAAAGGCAGCTATAAAAGTATTTCAAAACATTTCTGCTCAGTCAAACTTTATCAGAACATCAGAATCAATCAAACCTTTTTGGAAACGGGAAAACACTCCATCACAAATCGGTAAAGGTGTTTCAATATACTCAAACACACCTACATATACAGAGAACACACTAAAACACATCTACAGCTTCACTCTTAAACACAGACACAAACGTTCATCATGCCAATCATGTTAAACACACGTGATATGTTAAAATATGCCATTACATTAGTTTCCTTTTTGCCTACAGTTTAAAGTAACTGTATGTACGTAGTTTTTTTTTTTTTTTACCTTACAATATCCGCTCCAAAATAATTCCGATAATACACGAACTTCTTATAAGGCGATTGGCTTTATGTTTCTTTCCCACGCTCCCCTCAAACGTCTATTCCGGAAGAGTTTGCTGAGCGGGTACGAAATTCCGCGAAAATGGCTGAATGGTTTACGCCACTGTAATTACGACAGTGAATTCCACTCATTTACCCGTAGGGGGCTCCAAAGTCGCAAAAATACATAAAGATACATACAGTTGCTTTAACGTTTTGTTATTCTCTACAAACGTGGACTGAATAAACACAGTTCAAATGAATTCATACTCAAATCCAAAACATTTTGTCAAAACAATGTAAAATGTGTATGGTTCAGAATGAAATACTAGAGTATTGCTTACTGCATACTATGCATTACACACTGTATACAGTTTTTGTTTTGTTTTGTATTTTTGTACAGAACAATGTGAAATTGTATGCAGTATGTAACAATTTAAAAATATAGTCACACGTCATTAAGTCGCACGTTTAAAATGAGCCCCATTCTGGTTGTTTTGATATTTTTAATGCAATTTTGTGGTTATCATCAGGGTTACTCAAAAAATGATTTTCTTACTTAGTATTTAGTATTTAGTAAAAAATATCTATTAAATTAAGAAGCAAACTAACATAAGATATTAAGTCTTTTTTTCTGTGAGGGAAAAATAGTAATATTAATTCAAATAATAATTAATTAATTAATTAAAATAAGTAGTTTTATGCTTAAAACAAGAACAAATATCTGTCGGTGGGATAAGAAAAATAAATTTGAGTTGTTGTGAACTTTAAAGTTTATTTTTATTTATTTATTTATTTATTTGTCTTGTTTTAGGCTTAAATTCACTTCGTTTTGTTACATTTTTCAGAAAACAAGACTTAATATCTAATATCAAAATGTTTAGATATCTGTTCTGTAAAACAAGTCAAAAATACTCATTTGAAAAAAAAACTGTTTTTGCAGTTTAGGTAGTATAAATAGCATGGTAGTATGTCATTCTGAACAGCTTAAGTGAAACTACAATACTGAATAGTTCAGTAATGAATTTCCAAATGAATCATTTACAAAGCAAATACATTATATCAATAATAATAAAAAAGAAAGTGACTCTTTTCCAGCTCGCAGAATCCCTCATAACTTAGGAATCAACACATCAGACCTGCATAATTCTACAGATACAATCAGTTTCCTTTGACAGCAGGATGCTTTTCACACTCATTCACAGTACACTGACGCCCTCTGCAGTGCTGGTCTGGTACTGAAAGTGAACTTTTAGTTGCATAAGTTTGGAAATAAGTAAATAGCCATTACATCCAACACCCTCATCAATACCTTAACACATTAATACATCTGAAAGTCTTTCACAGTATCAACAAATGGAAAATCAGCCTTTCCAAGAGTAGCCTAGTTCAGACTTCATAAATCGGTGCTTTGAAACCTGACAAGCAAAAACACATAATATAAAAAAGTCATAAACAACAGTTGCTTTTCTTAAAAATCATATTCAATTAAAAAAGTCCTAAAGCTGAAGAGATAAGGAATACTTTGGCTTAAATAAACATTATGTCAATGAGAACAGAACAATAAAGCAAAAGCAATCAATCAATGTTTCACTTGTTTCATACAATACAGTGTTTTAAACTAACAATCAAACATTCGCTTTGACACAACAGTCACACATGAATGAACTGTTAAAGGCAAACAAATATTAGGAATATGCTCTTTTGTAATGCCTAATACAGTAATAAACAGGTGGAGTTTGGCATCAGTCTTGAAAAGATTGAATGGCTATTTAAAGACAAAACAATAAAACGCTCGTTTTCAGTTTTAGAAATGGCTCACATGATATGAAAAAACTAAAATAATACCTCAAAATAATAACTGAATCAGATGCAAATCAAATGCAAATGAGTTTGTTCTTCTTTGAAAAATAATATTTATGAAGCCTATACATAATGCATTTTAAAGATATTATAAATGATGCATCTATAATTGATTCACAAATACTTTTACAACATTATAATACTCCTATTTATGGTTATAGTTTTAAATGTTATAAAGCAGCATAACATATCAAATAATGCATTAAATTCAGTTTTTAATGCAAAACTGAATTTTTATTTAAAAACATTATTTTGAAGCTTTTTTTAATAAAACTTCAGTGCTATAGTTTTAAAGGTTCTCATTCAAGTCCGTAATTTAATTCTAGTTTGTTCAAATCCCAAACTATATTTATTCATACCAATAATAACAGTGATTCTTGCCTTGGTAACTGATTAATCTGTATACTATATGTATGAATACCTTCATGATACATTATATATAAAGCTTCATAGAAAGTGCTACCAAACAAATCGCCGCCTTGGAATTATACACTCTTAAAAATATAAGTGCTTTAAAAGGTTCTTTACAGCTATGCCATAGAAGAACTGTTTTTGGTTCCACAAAGAACCATTCAGTTTCTTTCTTACCTTTTTATAATCTGAAGAACCTTATTTCGCTGCAACAGAAACAGAAAGGTTCTTCAGATGTTAAAGGTTCTTTATGGAACCATTTAGACAAAAAAAAGGTTCTTCTATGGCATCGTGAAGCACCTTTATATTTAAGAGTGTAAGGTTCTATCTGACATTTTTGTCAAAATTGAGTTATTCACATATTCTGTGAAAACTTTTTTACATTATGTGATGTTTCTTTTGTAAGCTGTGTACATTTTTGTACAACTTTTTTTAGAAAACAAAAAGGGTTCTAACTACAAAAGTCTATGGAACGCAAACACTTTGAAGCTCAATATCTCAAAAGTACAAAAGCACAAAATTCCAAGGCGGCCAATGAGATATATATATATATATATATAAATAATAAATAAGATGATTTATAATTATTTATAATGTAAATCAAATGCACAACAAATCAAATGGTTTTCAACTATTAGGTTATTATTAGCATTAAAACCTCAAAATTCATGATATTCATAAAAGGAAACAGAAAACAAGAAAAGTTTTGTCAGTAATAAAGCCAGTGGCAGCAGTGAGGTATTTTAAAAACACACCACTGTAATCACATTCCACACTGTTCACCGTTCAAATCATTTTCCATTTTAAGAAATTGTTGGCCCAAAAATAAAAAAATGTACTCACCCTCCATCAGAACAGATATGGAGAAATTATGTCACTTGCTCACCAATGGATACTCTGCAGTGAATGGGTGCCATCCGAATAAAAAGTCCAAACATCTGATAAAAACATCACAATAATCCACAAGTAATCCACACAAATCTAATTAACTTTTTAAAACCCATCATTAAGGTGTTATAACTTTTAAACTGCTGTTTTCAGAGTCCATAATCCATAAAAACGCTTCCTCCAGTGAAAAAGTCCACCTCTGTTGGCATCTTACATCAAAATCCACCAACATATTTGTTTAGAACTGTTTTGGACTGTTTTTGTTTGTAAATTGTGCTTGATGTGTGCATATTTCTCTCCTGATTCATGACTTTTTCAATGGAGAAAGTAATAGGATAGAGGTCTTATTTTAACCAAAATTATTACACGGCTCCGTGATTGGTCAGTCACCGCATTCCAAGATTTGATATTTCCATACACTCTCCAGAAAAAAGGTACAGTTCTGTCACTGGGGCGGTACAAAAGTGAAAAGGTACATTTTTGTACCTCACCTACCCCTAAACAGTACATATTAGTACCTTAAAGGTACATATTAGTACTTTAAAAGTACATATTTGTACCTTTTCACTTTGTACCTTAGGGTACAGCCCCAGCGACAGAACTGAACCTTTTTTTTCTGACAGTGTATAACAACCGGTAAAAAATAATAACACAGGCTTATCCGGGTAACTGCCTGCAGTCGGCGCTGTTTGCTTACTGGGAACATTTTTTCTTTGTGGAAGCTTTGCGTTTGGTTGGCTAATAACATATTGAAACTCAATTCAATACAATAATGCGTACAATTATTTAATTAATTATGTCATCCTCGTATCGCGAACTCGCTCTGACATTATACAAATGCAGCTGTTGTCATTTTGCGCCGACTGTTTTCTACACCGTAAAGGATTATAAAATAACTAACAAACTGGTAAGATTTTCAAACATTTACGTCTAAAATCAATATATGGTGAAATGTTGTGGTATGATTGCACGAACTCCCTTAAACGTCCGTCTAGTTTGAACTTGCCGCTTTCTAGCATCTTTCTAGCAAACAGAAAACAAGAAAAGTTTTGTCAATAATAAAGCCAGTGGCAGCAGTGAGGTATCGTAAAAACACACCACTGTCATCACATTCAACAGATTACAGTCTTCATAAGACCTCAATTGATGGGCTGGATTCATGTGGATTACTTGTCAATTATTGTGATGTTTTTATCAGCTCTCATTCTGACGGCACCCATTCACTGATCGACTGATGAGCAAGTGACGTAATGCTAAATTTCTCTAAATCTGAAGAAACAAACTCATCTATATCTGAGATGGCCTGAAAAAAGTTTCAGCAAATTTTCTTTTTTTGGTTAACTATTTAACATTTTAACACCAGGACACTCGCACCTGTTCCTTACAGAACTGTACTTCATACCGTTTTGGTGAAGTCCATCAGGAAAAGGGAAACTTATGGAAGGCAAATAATTACCAGTGCAATTTCACTCCTCTGTTGGCAAAGATCCACAACTGACCGTTTTCATTATGGCATCAGTGCGCACTTTCACACAAGAGCTTTCAAACACAACACATTTTTCAGGCTGAACTAGTGACGCCAAAGGAGAAAATCGTACGCCAGCCTCTCAAACTGTTTAGAACGAGTCCAGGATGAAAGAGTCTCTCTTGTCTTTTAAGGCCTGAGGTTTAAGTCCCCATATTCGAGTAGGGAGAGTATTGCCACAGTAATGCTGGATAAAATGGATTATACATGAAGACGTTAAATACTGTGAAGTAACAACATTTGTACAGGGACAAGATCAGATTTGAATGTGTCCATGATATAATCGCAGTTGGTGGATTACATCACATCTTGAGACAAAACAAGACGTTGTAGGCCATAGTGACTTTTTGAATACTTTGCTTTAAAACTGACATATGATTAAATACCAGAGTTAAAATTCATACTGATATTCCATTATGTGTTTCCATATTATTATAAGGCATTTTTCCATTATGAATAAATGTATATCGGTTACAAGAGATCAGATTACACCTAAACCTCCTTGAATTAATGTCCATATTGCATCCCAGCATTCCTTCTACAGATCTTACACCTTGTAGACAGTTTTCAAAATGCAGAAAGTGCAAAGTGGAAGAAGAAAACTGGATGTGGTAATACTGCTGGACCAGGGCGAAAATTCATAATATAAACAGGAATGTTTCGGGCCGTTCAGCTGAGCAGAATTAGAAAATGTTTGAGGACAGACAGACACAGTCAAAATATCAGAGGATGTTTTTGATGCACCCATCTTGGCGTTACGGCCCAGCTACGGCTCCAAAACCACCCAGTTTACATAAAGCTGAAGTGATCCATGTGCAAAAACAAAAAACAAATGTTCAACAAAGACAAACAGACATCCGTAGATTTATCTCAATCCTCCATCGAGGCAGTTGGCACGTTGAATGAATTTCAGTCATTGGCCTATAATGCTGTTTTTGCTTCTTCAAAATGTTAAAATCTCCAAGAGTGCCATTCTAGAGGGTTTCATATAGTGGTCCATTGGTCATTAGTGACTCCTAAAGCTCATCTTTTTGTACCCCAGGTCAAACCTCTCCACTCACCTCGACCCTGGCTCTTCTGCCAGCCGATTGGCTGTTGGGTGTGTCAGTCAATGATGCTTTCATTTCATTTAGAGAGTGGCCAAGATCCGTGAGAATGAGATGATGACGGTGAAAGCGGTCTGGCCCACCCCGAACACCAGAGCCTCAAGAGGAGCCATGTCCTTCCCTGCCACACGGTACACACCTGCTACTGCCGCACCTGAGACAGGAGAAATCAACATTCACATATAACTAGATAGTAAAGATAGTATTCTGGGTGGTTACCAGGGTGTTGCTAGGTGGCTGTGGCTGGTTGCTAGGGTGTTGCTATGGTGTTGCTGGGATGTTCTAGGTGGATGCTAGGTGTTTTGCTATGAGGTTACTGGGGTGCTGCTATGTGTTTGGTAGAGTATTCTGGGTGGTTACAAGGGTGTTGCTATGCAGTTGCGAGGTGGCTGTGGGTGGTAACCATGTTGTTTTTAGGGCGTTCCTATGCAGTTGCTAGAGTGTTCTGGGTGAATGCTAGGGTGTTGTTTTGCTATGGGGTTACTAGGGTGCTGCCAGGCAGTTGGTAGGGTATTCTAGGTGGTTGCTAGGGTGTTGCTATGCAGTTGCTAGGTGGCTCTGAGTGGTTGCTATATGGTTATTAGGGTGTTGCTATGCAGTTGCTGGGTTGTTCTGAGTGGATGCTAGGGTGTTGTTTTGCTAGGAGGCTACTGCTGCTATGCAGTTGGTATGGTATTCTGGGTGGTTGCTAGGGCATTGCTGTGCAGTTGCCAGGTGGCTGTTGGTGGTTACTATGCAGTTACTGGGTGTTCTGGGTAGATGCTGGGGTGTTATTTTGCTAGTAGGTTACAAGGTTGCTTCTATATGGTTGGTTGGGTATTCTGGGTGGTGGCTGGGGTCTTGTAGTTGCAGGTGCTATGCAGTTGCTAGGAGGCTGTGGGTGGCTGCTAGGGTGTTGCTATGCAGTTTCTGGGGTGTTCTGGGTGGAAGCTAGGGTGTTGTTTTGCTATGAGGTTACTAGAGTGCTGCTATGCATTTGGTAGGGTATTCTGGGTGTTGTCTTGCTATGAGGTTAATAGGGTACTGCTTTGCAGTTGGTAGGGTATTCAGGGTGGTTGCTAGGGTGTTGCTATGCAATTTCTAGGTGGCTATGGGTCGATTCTAGGGTGTTGCTATGCAGTTGCTAGGTGGCTGTGGATGGTTGCTAGGGTGTTGCTATGCAGTTGCTGGGGTGTTCTGGGTGGATGCTAGATTGTGGATGCTATTGTTACTAGGATGCTGCTATGTGGTTGGTAGGGTAGTCTGTATAGTTGCTAGGTTGTTAATATACAGTTGTTAGGCTGTTGATGGTGGTTGCTATGTGGTTGCTAGGGTGCTGTTTTACAGTTTCTAGGGTATTCTGTGTGATTGTTAGGGTGTTGCTTTCCTTTGAGTTTACTGGCTTGCTGCTATGTGGATGGTAAGGTATTCTGGGTGGCTGCTAGGGTGTTGCTATGCGGTTGCTAGGCTATTTTGGGTGGTTTTGTTTTACTATGTGGTTTCTAGGCTGCTGCTATGCTGTTTATGGAATATTTTTGGGGGGTGCTAGTGACTGTTGCTGTGTAGTTGCTATTCAGTTGCAAGGGTTTTCTAGCATTTGTTGCTAGCATTTCTATTGCTATGGTGATTTGGTTCTTTTTGTGTGTCTCATGTTTATTAGTTTTATTGTTCTATTTAAGAAGAAACATCTGAGGCAAAGTTGATTATTAAATGAGACATAACCTCCAAGAGACATTCAGGTCTACTGAGCCACGAAAGAGCAATATGCAAATGATAAAACAAACCTTACTCTGGGAAATCACACATCTGAAACTGAAATATAGATATTTTTATGACTGCATCTGTTGCAAAGTCAACATCAGTTCTGGAGACTTAAGAGCTTAAAGGTCCACATTTATTTGCAAGGCTTATTTGACTTGCTCTCTGAAGTTCAGCAAATGTTTCCTTTGAATTTCTACTTTTAAACAAATAGGAAAGAATAATGTAATATGCTTGTATTTTGATTCTCAAACTAATGGAAAATTCAGCCAGGATCATACAAAGATCAGCAGTAGACATCAGATTAGAAAAAAAAGAGTCATAATCTAGCTTCTCATTACTTTTTTTTACCTTCTGTCTGACACTTTCAAGAAAATTAAATACGACCTATTTAATGCTAATATTCAAGGGAACAAATGCGCTATCAGAGTCCTGTTTAGGAATTACTTGTGACAAGTAATGTGTGTGTGATGTGGCTCTGAGTAAATGTCTCTCTCTATCTTTCTCTCTCTCTGCAAAATCCATATTAATAATAAAGCAGACCTCTGGGAATGGGCACTACAGTGTACGGCTATATATGGAGTCAAACTCCATTTGTGTCCGACTATAGAACAGCTAACAGCTAGTTCATTGACACCCTGCTAAATGTCTTTGAAACATCTTTATCTTATTACATTATAGTGATGCACCGAACATTGGAAACCAAAAACATTCGTTCAAAAATACATTTTTGGTTTCAGCCAAAATAGTTCTATAATCACTGACTGAAACAGTAAAGTTAAATGAGTCCTTTAAACTTAAAATAAATATTTAGTATTCAACTGAGAAGTGAACCAATCACCTCTCCCTCTTTACTACTAGTTATAGCACAAAATAAATATGAATGAGTATCAGTTTGTTAAAGGAAATAGTACAACTCACTGAACCGTCTCATGTAATCGCTCAATCACTGTTTCAACTGCAGAAAGATCAATAATACTCTATATTTACCTCAGGAAAGCCAAATCTTGTCTATAAACTCAATATTCAACTAAAAAAACCTATAGAGAACAGCGCTTTGCTTAATGTATGAATTATATCACACGTTATATTTTTACTTCACCTGTGGTCTTCAATACTTAATGTATGTTTGAATAAATCTGTCATGAAAACAAGTATTTAATACAGCCATCGTTTAAATGTTTGCATTTTAGCCTAACAATGTCTCGTTTAAAAAATATATATATGTGCAAATTAAATTGTACAACTCAATACAGTTTTAATTATTTGATATTTTATTAAATAAATTTTATTTTTGGATTTCGGCTAAATTAAAGCTTTTGGTGCATCATTTTGGTACATCACTAATTATAATGCATTTTATTAGTCGTAAAAAATATTTCTAAAACAGTCACATGAAAAATTATTTACAAGATCTTCACTAAAATACTACGCACTCCTAGCAACTGCCTACCAATCTCCCAGAACACAATAGCATCATGCATGAGCAAACATCGCTCGCTTTTATTTAAGAAAATGTAATAATCTAAATATTTCATAGTCTCATTGTGCCAGCAGAAAAAGTTTAAGAACATGCACACTTATTTCTAAAATTGTTCTGACCACAAAGGCCAATAAGTAAAGCAGAAGTGAGAGAGTACTGACTAGTGATGACCCCGCCGGTGAGAGAGGCCAAGAACCCCACGCTGATGAGCACCAGTGTGATGAGCCGTCCCCTCTTATGACGCTGCAGCGTCACACACATCAGCAGACCCACGGCACTGTGAACGAACAGAGACGAGAATAGACACCACAGGAACACCCAGTACCACATTTCTGCAGACAGAACACACAGACACAGAGACAGAGACAACACACCATTTAGAAATTTAGCTGGTTTCCAAAAATGCAAATGAGCAACATTTCTTCCAGGAAGCATATGCATGAATGTCAGCCGCATGTTTAATTCAGAAAGTGAAAGCCAGTTATCTCAGTGAAAAAATGGCTTTTTTTTTTGCATTTTACTCTAATATTGTGTAAAACATAACAAATACTGATAAATTAGATGGTAGAGCACACAGAAGGTAAAGCATAGTAAACACAACATTCTGCAAAAGTAGCATGATAGAATTCCAGAAATATTAGAAATCATTCATAGTTAGGATTTTCTGTTGCTGTCAGATCAACTAATAAGAAAATAAAACACACATCCTTGTTGTTCTTGTATCTTGTTTCTTAAAACAAACAAACAAAAACTACTTCTGCTTTTGTGAGTTAAGAGGAACTGTTTCGTGAGAAACCGCTGTTAAAGGAACACTAGCAAACTAGAATTCAGTTACACACCCTTAATAGGTTAATTTATTCAAAATATGACCTTATAACAAAAAATGTTTTTGTTATAAGGTCATCTTAATCTCCTTTCAAATACCTTCTAATCTCCAAAATGATAATCCATTATTATTTTGACTGTACACAAATTATGAATTGTCACTTGTGATGTAATTTTCACCACAGTCAGTAATTTATCCACTAATATATGAATAGTTTATTTGCAAAAACAGATAACTCAAAAATCATGTTTTTTTATTATGTTATCATGTTTTTATTGTGTTAGCTGTATTTTTTTAGCTATTTTTACTTAATCAAAATAACCCAACTAAAGTTTGATTGAGATCAACTGGA